>OX101786.1:40173714-40247608 GCA_944452715.1 Ophion slaviceki | reverse complement strand
GGGAGAGCAAGTTGAGAAGTACATGCTTTATTCTGGAGAATACTTGTTCTTTAAGCTTTTGGTCGATGCTTCAAGCGTTTAAGAAAATATACTGTATAAATCACGGGTGTGGAGGGGAAAAAAGGGATAAAGACAAACAGAGTCCTTCGCCGTTTGCCTTTTCGTAGTATCATCAGAGAACGCGAGTGATTCGAATAATCGATGAAATTTAAGAGGACTATCACATTGGAAAGTACATTCGATGGTAACATGCGTTTTGACCGGACGACAAAATATCCTCGACAAAATATCCACGACAAAATATCCGACGACACAATATCCGCAGGGCAAAATATCCGCAAGACAAAATATCTGCCGATATTATACAGGGTGAGGCACTAACTGTTGCCACCTTGAGTATCTCTGTAATTATCGACGTCACAAAAAAATGTTTGAAACAAAAGTTGTACCGTACGAAAGGGGTCATCAAATGCGACCATTTTTTTTTATCTCAGTGGAGGCGCTGTCGCACAGTAAAGGTCACCTCCACTTTTTCAAATGGGACAGTACATTTTTTTTAACTATCTTGTAGAGCATCGAAAAGTGCATAAAAAACATTTAGGGGTCAAAGTCGTTCAAGGTCATTTAAGATCAAAAAGTGACATGAACTTTATTTTTATGTGAAATTACCTTTATTCACGGTAGATGTTCAAAGTGATTGCCATTCATCGTTCACGAATCATGGAAATATTAACTTGCATAACATGCATTTGTGGTCAACTGAAAATCCACATTGGCTGCGGCAAGTTGCACACGAAAGACCGTGGTCGGTTAATGTATGGTGTGGGATTATTGGGGATAGAATCATAGGCCCTTATTTCGTTGAAGGGAATCTTAATGGTAAAAAGTACAGCACATTCCTTTAAGAAACATTAGGTCCGTTATTGGAAGAAATACCTTTGGAAACAAGAAACAGAATGTGGTATCAACACGATGGGTACCCGGCACATTTTTCGCTGATAGCTAGAAATGAATTGCAAAAGAGATTTCCAAATCGTTGGATTGGACGCGGAGGAGCTGTATCGTGGCCGGCTCGCTCGCCAGACTTGACGCCTCTGGACTTTTTCTTGTGGGGACACTTGAAAGATCTTGTTTATAAAGAACGTCCAACTACGCCGGATGATATGCGTGAGAGAATTCTTCGAGCCTGTGATTCGATAAGTGCCGTAGTGATAGGAAATTCTGCACAATCCGTGATAAGGAGATTGCAATACTGCATTGATTCCAATGGCAATCACTTTGAACATCTACTGTGAATGAAGGTAATTTTACATAAAAATAAAGTTCATGTCACTTTTTGATCTTAAATGACCTTGAACGACTTTGACCCCTAAATGTTTTTTATGCACTTTTCGATGCTCTACAAGATAGTTAAAAAAAAATGTACTGTCCCATTTGAAAAAGTGGAGGTGACCTTTACTGTGCGACAGCGCCTCCACTGAGATAAAAAAAATGGTCGCATTTGATGACCCCTTTCGTACGGTACAACTTTTGTTTCAAACATTTTTTTGTGACGTCGATAATTACAGAGATACTCAAGGTGGCAATAGTTAGTGCCTCACCCTGTATACAGTTTAAAGTGTACAGCCATGCCGTTGAAATTTATTCCATGTGAAGTGTACAGTCATGCTGTTGAAATTTATTCCATGTCAAGTGTACTGTCATACCGTTGACATTTATTCCATCATAAAAAGGAGGAAAATTATTAATATGTTTGGGTGTGTTTGGGTTTGTTTGTTTTTTTTTGTTTTGGTTTGTTTGATTGAGTTTGTTTGTTTGGGTTCAATGAAGAAATTCGTATTATGCCCCCACCCCACAACGGTGTTTTATCCTCATGCCAAAATATCTGCCAATATTATATACAGTTTAAAGCGTACAGTCGTGCCGTTGAAATTTATTCCATGTCAAGTGTACAGGCATGCCGTTGAAATTTATTCCATCACAAAAAGGAAGAGAGTTATTAATATGTGACGGATATGTTTGGGTTTGTTTGGTTTGGTTTGTTTGTTTGGGTTCAATGAAGAAATTCGTATTATGCTCCCACCCCACTATCTCACACACCGCACAAAGGTGTTTTGCGCGCGACGTCGTTGACGTGGTGGACGAGATTTAGGATTTTGTCTCGCGGATGTTTTGTCATGAGAATATTTTGTCTTTCGGATATTTTGTCCTCGGATATTTTGTCGCGGGTTTTTGTCGCGGATATTTTGTCGTCGGGTCAGATGTGACGTAGCCCATTCGATACGTCTGCTTCTCGCAGAGAGTGATTGCTGTTACTCCTAGCTTAGCATTACTCCCTTATACTCCCTGCTTCGGGGAAATCATTTGACCGCGGACTCTGTACTTTTCTAAAGAGTGTCTCAAAATGACCTAACATTTAAATTTATTAACAAAACATATGTTTTATTCAAAAAGTACGAATATTTGTATTTTAGTATAAGGTATAAACGTGGTGGTTATGTGTGGAACACATATCAAGTATCCGATAAATGGCATAAACGGCATGGACTTGGAAGACATTCTTTCAACAAGATGGCGCAACCTGCTACACTGGGGGGAAATAATGCAGTTATTTCAGACGTGGTCATGGTCGTGTAATCTCGCGCCACGGCGATATGGATTGGTTACGAAGATCGTGCGATTTGACGCCATTGGACTTCTTTCTTTGGGGTCTTCTGAATGGAAAAGTGTATGCCAATGATTCACAGACCATTCTGGAGCTCAAGGAAGGAACTGGACGCACGATTAAGGCATCTAGCAACCATGTCATGTTTTTTTTTTCATTTTTAATTTTTTTTTCTAATGAACCCTGAACTGTTAAGAACAATTTAAGTCGTAGTACGTATTGAAAAATGCAAAATTGACCAAGTTACAGTTATTTTTCGGCAAGAAGGGTGAGCCGCTGCGGGCGGTCGACCATGCGGTTCGATCCGTGTTTATAACACGGACGCACGATTAAGGCATCTAGCAACCATGTCATGTTTTTTTTTTTTTCATTTTTTTTCTAATGAACCCTGAACTGTTAAGAACAATTTAAGCCATAGTACGTATTGAAAAACGCAGAATTGACCAAGTTACAGTTATTTTTCGGCAGGAAGGGTGAGCCGCTGCGGGCGGTCGACCGTGCGGTTCGATCCGTGTTTATAACTCGCACGGATTAGCTCACGCAGCTGTCCTATTATGTCCTTTTGTATAGATTAGTCGTTTACTTTGTGTTACCTAGTATAGTGTGAGAACGCTTCCCTGAAGCCAGACCCGTTATTTCTAATTTTGTGAGCGTCAGTCAATATTCGACAAGCAACACAGAAGCACGTGAAGATATTCTAACGATAATGTCACGAAAAAAATGGACGAAAAATCAACGTCTCGACATTATGTAGACGAAAACGGTTCGAGAGGTCGAAGACGTCGATCGAGTAGTGTTAAAAATAAAAATCACCCGCCCAATCGATACGAAATGCAACAGGAAGAGGCGAGTACGAGTCGATCGGCAAAAAATTGAAGGCCAGTGAAGAAATCAACGTACCGATTAGTGCGAATTTCGGATATCGAATTATCAATTTTGTGACCGTTTTTTCTGCGATTAGTAACGTCGTGAAGTGCAAAAAGTGCAACGGTGACATTAATTTTTCGGAATCGAGTATTCGTGGACTCGGTTTCAAGTTAGTGGTGCCGTGTGACTTGCGTGAACCAACCATAGTCGATTCAAGTCCTCTTATTATCCACAAAGCGTACGACGTAAATCGACGAATCGTATTCGCATTTCGATCGTTGGGAATTGGTCACAAAGGAATTGATAAATTTTGTGGCATCATAGATTTACCGAAAGCGATATATCACTCGTTTTACGACACCGTTGTCAAACAAATTCACACTGCTGCAGAAAGTGTATGCAACATATCGATGGAAAATGATGTGAAAGAGGAACAAAAATTAACAACAGAAATGGGAAAAGGCACAGGGTTGAGTGTTTCTGGCCATGGAACTTGGCGCAAACGAGGTTACTCTTCGCATTATGGCGTATCGACGATTATTGGATATTACTCACAAGGAACATCCCTCAGGTGTCCGCCTCCGATTTTATTGAAACTCGTATATGTGAAAGAGCATCGAAAACTTTGAGAGACGTATTTTTTTATCTGCGGAAAAACGGATTTCAGGGAGGAAACCCCCCCTCAAAGGATGGCGCGTCGAGGGGTGATTTTGCAGTTTCACCCAGAAGCAATCCACCGATCTGAATGAAACAAAAACGAAAAATCTTCTAATGAAAAGCGATGAAAAATCCACTATGAAAATGTTAAGAAAAAAATTTAATTAGGGGGTAAACCACTCCTCAATTTGCCTTTTTTTACCCCACACTTAAGAGGGTTGTATGCAAATTAATAAAAGAGGTATTATTTTGAAGGGGAATTAAAATTAACGTTGACGGGTTTTTGCGTTTTGGCGGCATAGCAAATTTAAGGGGGTAAACCACCCCTAACATAAATTTATTTATCATGGTCGTTTTTTCTTTGTTTAAAGTGTATCCGCTGATGTTAAATATTTCTATAAGCTACAATTTAATGTTTTATCATATTTTAAAATTATTACATTCGTCTTAAGGGGTAACTACCCCTCTGACGAAAAACATCATGAAGTATCCGCTTTCGATTTTGTTAAAACTCATATATGTGGTAAAGCATTGCAAACTATTAAACATGTTTTTTTGTATCGGCAGAAAAACGGTGTTAGGGGATGAAACCACCCCTCAAAGTTTCTCCCACAAGCAGTCCACCGATCTGAATGAAACAAAATCGAAAATTCCTCTAATATTAAGCGATAAAAAATCCACTACAAGAGTGTTGATTAAAAATATAGTTAAGGGGTAAACCACCCCTCTATTTGCCGTTTTTCACTCCACGCTTAAGAGGATTGTATGAAAATTAATAAAACAGGTATCATTTTGAAGGGGAATCAAAATTCAAGTTGACGCGTTTTTGCGTTACAGCGGGACAACAAATTTAAGGGGGTAAACCGCCCCTAACATAAATTTGTTCATCACCGTTGTGTTTTCTGTGTTTGACATGTATAGAAAAATCAATAAATTTATAACGCGCAAAACTACGGGAGAAGAAGAACTTCTACGGAAAAATGCAGAAAAATTTGTCGCCGATGTTGCACCACTGATAAAAAAGTATGGAACGGAAAATGTGTATAATGCGGATCAAAGCGGTTTTCATGTGGAAATTTATTCGGCGCGAACTTTTGCAACGGAAGGAGAAAAAAAAGTTGAATGCGTTGTACAGTCAGTTTCTTCAATAACTCACAGCTTTATGATTCAGCCTACTATAAGCGTTGCGGGGAAATTTCTTTCCCCACTTTTCATTGTTTTAAAGGAGACGAAGGGTGAATTCGGACCACGAGTAGAGAAAGCGCTATTTCAAGCAGAAAATGTCTTTGTATTAGCATCCAAATCTGGAAAACTTAATTCTGGTACGTATGCTCACATATTATAATGAATGATTTTTTTAATATGAAATGTAATTGATGTCAACATTAGTATTTTTTAAAAATATTTAATGTGTTTTGCGTTAACAGAGCATTTCAAAACCTGGTTGGAAAAGGTTTTCTTTCCTAACGTCGGGAGACATAGCGTATTATTGATAGGCTCGTGGAGTGGACACTGCCCTAAGGTTGTTCATGAAGCGACACCTCGTGATAAGAAGATAATCCCAATGATTATTCCAAAAGGTACAACTGGAAAGATTCAGCCGCTCGATGTATTTGGATTCAGAGTGTGGAAAAATTTCGGCCAACATTTTTCAGACAGTGTAATATTATTAAAATCTGATATGAATTTGCACTTGAGGAATAATATAATTAAACTGCAATCACTTACACACAATCAACTCTCATCACCGCGGTATTCTAATCTTTTCAAATATTCATGGTATAAAAGTAATTATATATCTAAAAAACCAGAAGATTTTGAAAATCCTGTTACCTTTGGTTTTGGTGAATCGAACAAACATTGTGAAATACCGGGTTGCAATAATTTGGTCATTTTCAGATGTGGATGGTGCAAAAAGTCGTTGTGTTTAAAGCATTTTTTGACGACTATCATTATTGCAGGAATCATGAGCCATGATTGTTGATAGTTGTCGTATGAAAAGAAAGTATATGTGACAAGAAAATGATTTGACGGCATATGACTGCGATACTTTTCACAAGTACTATTAATTAAATCAGCTGATATGATTCTCAAATGAAATATGTCAAAATATATTAAAAACATGTTCGTTAACGTACTGTAAAACCCTCAGTTTCATTAATATGTTTAATTAAATAAACGGCAAAATAATACAAATATACATTCCTCCACAAATCTACGTCGCTGGCTAAATTATCGCTTGAGCCTTATCGTTCCGAAATATACGAAGTGAGCCTTGTAACTTATTCTGGAAATTATTATAACTAATGATATAGTAGAAGTGTATGTTTATTCCTATGGAGATGCTCAATGGACGTGCATATTAAAATCAGAAGCGTTTCGACACGAAAATATGAGTCTTATGAGTAAGGGTAGCCCCACGTCCCCACTCCCAACGTACCGCTCCTAAAGATCAAAACGAATATGCCTGCACACACAAACATAACATTGATATTACCGATGAAATGAAAGCAGTTTTGACGAAATTCGTGAAACCTTTTGCGAAACTTCCAACGAAAAGGAATTAGAGGGGGTAATTTACCATTAAAATGTAAACATTTTAAAACATAATAATTTAAAAACGCGGGAGAATATTTCGAATCCGCGAATACATGTTAAACACAGAAAACACGACGGTAGTAGAGTAACAGTAGCGGTTCTAATTCAAAAGGAGGTCACCGGGTCGAGAGGAGGTCGCCGGGCGCGTGTGATGCCACAGAGGGGTCCTCTATGGAGGGGATAGCCATGCGGTCCGTGGAGTGACTGGCGGGAGGGGGAAGTCAGCGTCGATGAGTGTTTTGTGTGTGTGTGTGTGTGTGTGTGTGTGTGTGTGTGTGTGTGTGTGTGTGCGTGCGTGCGTGCGTGCGTGCGTGCGTGCGTGCGTGCGTGCGTGCGTGCGTGCGTGCGTGCGTGCGTGCGTGCGTGCGTGCGTGCGTGCGTGCGTGCGTGCGTGCGTGCGTGCGTGCGTGCGTGCGTGCGTGCGTGCGTGCGTGCGTGCGTGCGTGCGTGCGTGCGTGCGTGCGTGCGTGCGTGCGTGCGTGCGTGCGTGCGTGCGTGCGTGCGTGCGTGCGTGCGTGCGTGCGTGCGTGCGTGCGTGCGTGCGTGCGTGCGTGCGTGCGTGCGTGCGTGCGTGCGTGCGTGCGTGCGTGCGTGCGTGCGTGCGTGCGTGCGTGCGTGCGTGCGTGCGTGCGTGCGTGCGTGCGTGCGTGCGTGCGTGCGTGCGTGCGTGCGTGCGTGCGTGCGTGCGTGCGTGCGTGCGTGCGTGCGTGCGTGCGTGCGTGCGTGCGTGCGTGCGTGCGTGCGTGCGTGCGTGCGTGCGTGCGTGCGTGCGTGCGTGCGTGCGTGCGTGCGTGTGTGTGTGTGTGTGTGTGTGTGTGTGTGTGTGTGTGTGTGAGAGTGAAGAGCGGCCTTTCAAAGCCCAATATTTATGACATGCAGCTGGTTCCATTCCGAAAGACAATGTATATGGCATCCGCCTCGTCTCCAAGCTCGTCGACACTCGAAACAGGTCCTGACAGGTTCCTCGGAAAAAACTATAATCTGTAGAGATCATAGACCGTGACTGCGGATAGACCACTTGAGCGCAGCTCTTGAAAAGTCGCGCTCTCCATTCCAAAATATAACGTCAAGATGTTCGCATGCGCGAGTGTGTACGCAGTGCATCCAGCCAAGCACCCCCTGGACTTGGCCAAAAACGAGCTCGAACAGGTTCCAAAGGTCTTGCTCTTAAAATATTGGGGTGAATATGTTGGCTTATTGTGGGATCGTTTGCCAGAACATCATCGAAATGACAGTGAAGTGATATCATATCTTCCATGCTTGGAGCATACGCCACAGATGAAAGATCACATTGATGGCCCTCCACCTCAACGTCGGGAGTGTATAAAATGCTGTGAAAATTCTCCACGTACGAGGTTCTTCGAACGTGTTTGAACCTGGTTTCGGGAGCATGAAAAAATGTTGGGGGGAGGGAAGGGATTCCCACGGTTCTTCGAACGTGTTCAAACCTGTTTTTCACGATTGGAAGGGGGGGATTTGAGTGGGAGACTTACGAGGGAGCTTATAATTTCGTGGACCACGCTCAGACTGCACGATTCCACTGCACAATCAACATCTAAAAAGAACTTTGAAAGTGCGCGGAAAATGGATCTCTGGAGTATCAACAAAGTCGGCCGGATGACAGAATTCCTCCCAACGAAGAAGCTGTCAGAACTCTCCGTTAAGTCGGAACGACTAATCTCCGACATAAGGGCCGTACAAACCAAATTTGGGAAACGCTACATCGCAGACATCGCGGATGAGTTCTCCGTCTTCTTACCAGCGCGACTTGTGAAGGTCTTCGAACAAGATCCAACAATGTTCGACAGTATGCTGCAACTGGCGCGCAACGGTCAACTCTACATGAAGTACATTGGTGGAAAATACAACAGCGTCGAGTTCCATCGAGTCTGAGTATGGTGGAAAAGACCGCTCGTGAAGGCCCGGTGGAAACAACGAGTTCAACAGCAGCCAGCATCGTCACCATCGTAGAGTGCAACGACTGTTTGCATCACAGTCATCATCATCGTAGAGTTTTCAACGCTCGAGTCTGAGTATGGTGGAAAAAACGCTCGTGAAGGCCCGGTGGAAACAACGAATTCAGCGGCGGCTGGTATCGTCACCATCGTAGAGTGCAACGACTGTTTGCATCACAGTCATCATCGTAGATTTTTCAACGCTTAGTGCTATGTAAAAATGAACAAAAAAAAACGTTTTCATCGAATATAATGTAAAAAAAAAAATTGTCGTCAAACTGTATTCGCCGCAAATATAGGAAATAAATGGAGAAGGATATTTGTTCAAAATGTTTTTATTCATTTTAAAAAAATCCCTCGCTCACGCTTCATACACAGAGAGCCAGCTTTTCAACGACTTTACATTCGATTTGGCGCAATTGTATTCTGTATTGAAGGAATGATGGGGACATTTAACGTTTGCGATTTTCGGCAACTTCTGCAGCGATGGACAGTCCAGAGTCTCCAGATCGATGACTTGTGTTGCTGAATGCGTGAATCTCGACAGCCATGAGCACTTCTCGAATCCCTTGGCATAGATCGTAGGAGCTCCTTCCAAGATTCCCCGAATTGTCGTTCTAGCTGCCTCATATGATATGCCGCTGTGATCCTATCGTATTCCATGATAATTGCGTTCCAGCCACTTGTTTGTCATTTTGTACTTGGCCGGTAAAGCGTCCCAGGCGAATGGTGCATCGAAGAAGAATGTCAGCGGTTCAGCATTCTTCTCATGGAGTTTGACGATAGACATCTCCTTCAGGACAAATTCGTTGACGGGTCTCTTGAAGCCCTGCACATCGACGATTAGCTCCATGTTGACCGAAGTGAATGAGAATCATCGGCATGATTTTATACCATTTTTTTAACTCCATCACTGATTGGATTGTACTCTTGGTGAGACGTTCCAGAAACTTCCGAAGACATTCATAAGACGTTCAAAGACATTCAAGAGACGTTCGAAAACATTCATAAGGCGTTTGAAGACATGCATGAGGGGTTCAAAGAGTTTCAAAAGACATTCTACAACGTCATGAGACGTTTGAAGATGTTCGTGAAACCTTCAAGAGACTTTCGAAAACGTTTAAAGACTTTCATGAGAGGTTCGAAGACGTTCAAAAGATCTGTGACGATATTCATAATATGTTTGAAGACATCGATGAGGGGTTCGAAGACGTTTAAGAGACTTTCAAAGACATTCACGCGGGGGTTGGAAGATGTTCAAAAAACTTTCGAATTCGTTCAACAGACATTTGACGACATTCATAATACGTTTGAAGACATTCATGAGGGGTTCGAAGATGCTTAAGAGAGACTTTCAAAGACATTCACGAGGGGTTTGTCCGAAGGCATATATAAGACGTTTGAAGACATTCAAGAGACGTTCGAAAACATTCATAAGGCGTTTGAAGACATGCATGAGGGGTTCAATGAGTTTCAAGAGACTTTCTACGACGTTCATGAGACGCTTGAAGATGTTCGTGAGACATTCAAGAGGTCTTTAACGATATTCATAATATGTTTGAAGACATCGAAGAGGGGTTCGAAGATGTTTTAGAGACTTTCAAAGACATTCACGAGGGGTTTGAAGACGTTCAAGAAACTTTCGAATCCGTTCGAGAGCCTTTTGACGACATTCATAATACGTTTGAAGACATTCTTGTGGGGTTAGAAGACGCTTGAGAGACTTTCAAAGGCATCCACGAGGGTTTCGAATACGTCCAAGAGACATTCGAATACGTTCAAGAGACATTCAGAGACATTCGCGAGAGGTGCGAAGACGTTCAGAGACTTTCGAAGACATTCAAGAGATCTTTGACAATATTCATAATACGTTTGAAGACATCGATGAGGGGTTCGAAGATGTTTTAGAGACTTTCAAAGACATTCACGAGGGGCTTGAAGACGTTCAAGAGACATTCGACGACATTCATGATACGTTTGAAGTCATTCATAAGGGGTTCCAAGACGCTTGAGAGACTTTCAAAGACATTCACGAGGCGTTCGAAGACGTTCAAGAGAATTTCGATAGCATTCATAATACGGTTGAAGACATTCATAAGGGGTTCGAAGACACTTAAGAGAGACTTTCAAAGACATTCACGAGGGGTTCGAAGACGTTTAAAAGACTTTCGACGACACTCATAATACGTTTGAAGACGTTAAAGAGACTTTCGAATACGTTCAAGAGACTTTCAGAGACATTCACGAGAGGTGCGAAGACGTTCAGAGACCTTCGAAGACATTCAAGAGATCTTTGACAATATTCATAATACGTTTGAAGACATCGATGAAGGGTTCGAAGACGCTTGAGAGACTTTCAAAGGCATTCACGAGAGTTTCGAAGACGTTCAAGAGACTTTCGACGATATTCATAATACGTTTGAAGACATTCATGAGGGGTTCGAAGACGCTTGAGAGACTTTCAAAGACATTCACGAGGGGTTTGAAGACGTTTAAAAGGCTTTAGAATACGTTCGAGAGACTTTCAGAGACATTCGCGAGAGGTGCGAAGACATTCAGAGACTTCCGAAGACATTCACAAGACTTTCGAATACGTTCAAGAAACTTTCAGAGACATTCATGAGGGGTTCGAAGACGCTTGAGAGACTTTCAAAGGCATTCACGAGGGTTTCGAAGACGTTCAAGAGACTTTCAGAGACATTCGCGAGAGGTGCGAAGACGTTCAGAGACTTTCGACAACATTCATGATACGTTTGAGTACATTCATGAGGGGTTCGAAAACGCTTAAGAGAGACTTTCAAAGACATTCAGGAGTGGTTTTAAGACGTTTAGAGGACTTCTGACGACACTCATAATACGTTTGAAGACGTTCAAGAGACTTTGAGAGACATTCATGAGGGGTTCGAAGACGCTAGAGAGACTTTCAAAGGCATTCACGAGGGTTTCGAATACGTTCAAGAGACTTTCAGAGACATTCGCGAGAGGTTCGAACACGTTCAAGAGATTTGTGACGATATTCGGAATGTGTTTGAACACATCGATGTGAGGTTCGAATACGTGTAAGAGACTTTCAAATATATTCACGAGGGGTTGGAAGATGTTCAAAAACTTTCGAATTCGTTCATAATACGTTTGAAGACATTCATGAGGGGTTCGAACACGCTTAAGAGATTTTCAAAGACATTCACGAGAGGTGCGTAGACGTTCAGAGACCTTCGAAGACATTGAAGAGATCTTTGAGTATATTCATAATACGTTTGAAAACATGGATGAGAGGTTCGACGATGGTATAGAGACTTTCAAAGACATTCACGAGGGGTTCGAAGACGTTCTGAGACTTTCGAAGACATTCAAGAGATCTTTGACAATATTCATAATACGTTTGAAGACATCGATGAGGGGTTCGAAGACGTTTGAGAGACTTTCAAAGGCATTCACGAGAGTTTCGAAGACGTTCAAGAGACTTTCGACGACTTTCATGATATGTTTGAAGACATTCATGAGGGGTTCGAAGACGTTCAAGATACTTTCGACACCATTCATAATACGTTTGAAGACATTCATGAGGGGTTCAAAGACAAGTGTCTTTGAAGACTTGAGAGACTTTCAAAGACATTGACGAGGCGTTCGAAGACGTTTAAAAGACTTTCGACGACACTCATAATACGTTTGAAGGCATTCATGAGAGGTTCGAAGACCCTTAAGAGACTTTCAGAGAGATTCGCGAGAGGTGTGAAGACGTTCAGAGACTTTCGAAGACATTCAAGAGATCTTTGACAATATTCATAATACGTTTGAAGACATCGATGTGGGGTTCGACGACGTTTTAGAGACGTTCAAAAGACTTTCGACGACATTCATGATACGTTTGAAGACATTCATGAGGGGTTCGAAGAAGCTTAAGCGAGACTTTCAAAGACATTCACGAGGGGTTCGAAGACGTTCAAAAGACTTTCGACGACACTCATAATACGTTTGAAGACATTCATGAGGGGTTCGAAGACGCTTGAGAGACTTTCAAAGACATTCACGAGGGGTTCGAAGACCTTCAGAGACCTTCGAAGACATTCAAAAGATCTTTGACCATATTCATAATACGTTCGAAGACATCGATTAAGGGGTTCGACGATGTTTTAGAGACTTTCAAAGACATTCACGAGGGGTTTGAAGACGTTCAGAGACTTTCGAAGCCATTCAAGAGATCTTTGACAATATACATAATACGTTTGAAGACATCGATGAGGGGTTCGAAGACGTTCGAGAGACTTTCGAATGCGTTCAAGAGACATTCAGAGACATTCGCGCGAGGTGCGAAGACGTTCAGAGACTTTCGAAGACATTCAAGAGATCTTTGACAATATTCATAATCCGTTTGAAGACTTTCATGAGGGGTTCGAAGACGCTCGAGAGACTTTCAAAGGCATTCACGAGGGTTTCGAAGACGTTCAAGTGACTTTCGAAGACGTTCAAGTGACTTTCGAAGACGCTTAAGAGACTTTCAGAGAGATTCGCGAGAGGTGTGAAGACGTTCAGAGACTTTCGAAGACATTCAAGAGATCTTTGACAATATTCATAATACGTTTGAAGACATCGATAAGTGGTTCGACGATGTTTTAGAGACATTCGACGACATTCATAAAACGTTTGAAGACATTCATGCGCGTTTCGAAGACGCTTAACAGACTTTCAAAGACATTCGCGAGCGGTTTGAAGACGGTCAAGAGATTTTCAAAGACATTCACGAGGCGTTCGAAGACGTTCAAGAGACTTTTGGCGACATTCACAATACGTTTGAGGACATTCATGAGCATTTCGACGACGCTTAAGAGAAATTCAAAGACATTCGCGAGCGGTTTGAAGACGTTCAAGAGACTTTTGACGACATGCATAATACGATATTCGACGACATCCATAAACCAAAGATATTCATGACGTTTGAGTTTCGCTGGAATTGTTTGGGTTTGTTTGGGATTTTTACAGTTTTGGTAAAATGTGTTTGGGTTTGTTTGGGATTTTCACAGTTTTGGTCAAATGTGTTTGGTCGTCACGAAACCCTCGTGAAAGCCCAAAACACATACCCAAACACATTTGACCAAAACTGTGAAAATCCCAAACAAACCCAAACACATTTTACCAAAACTGTAAAAATCCCAAACAAACCCAAACAATTCCAGCGAAACTCAAACGTCATGAATATCTTTGGTTTATGGATGCCGTCGAATATCGTATTATGCATGTCGTCAAAAGTCTCTTGAACGTCTTCAAACCGCTCGCGAATGTCTTTGAATGTCTCTTAAGCGTCGTCGAAATGCTCATGAATGTCCTCAAACGTATTGTGAATGTCGCCAAAAGTCTCTTGAACGTCTTCGAACGCCTCGTGAATGTCTTTGAAAATCTCTTGACCGTCTTCAAACCGCTCGCGAATGTCTTTGAAAGTCTGTTAAGCGTCTTCGAAACGCGCATGAATGTCTTCAAACGTTTTATGAATGTCGTCGAATGTCTCTAAAACATCGTCGAACCACTTATCGATGTCTTCAAACGTATTATGAATATTGTCAAAGATCTCTTGAATGTCTTCGAAAGTCTCTGAACGTCTTCACACCTCTCGCGAATCTCTCTGAAAGTCTCTTAAGCGTCTTCGAAAGTCACTTGAACGTCTTCGAAAGTCACTTGAACGTCTTCGAAACCCTCGTGAATGCCTTTGAAAGTCTCTCGAGCGTCTTCGAACCCCTCATGAAAGTCTTCAAACGGATTATGAATATTGTCAAAGATCTCTTGAATGTCTTCGAAAGTCTCTGAACGTCTTCGCACCTCGCGCGAATGTCTCTGAATGTCTCTTGAACGCATTCGAAAGTCTCTCGAACGTCTTCGAACCCCTCATCGATGTCTTCAAACGTATTATGTATATTGTCAAAGATCTCTTGAATGGCTTCGAAAGTCTCTGAACGTCTTCAAACCCCTCGTGAATGTCTTTGAAAGTCTCTAAAACATCGTCGAACCCCTTAATCGATGTCTTCGAACGTATTATGAATATGGTCAAAGATCTTTTGAATGTCTTCGAAGGTCTCTGAAGGTCTTCGAACCCCTCGTGAATGTCTTTGAAAGTCTCTCAAGCGTCTTCGAACCCCTCATGAATGTCTTCAAACGTATTATGAGTGTCGTCGAAAGTCTTTTGAACGTCTTCGAACCCCTCGTGAATGTCTTTGAAAGTCTCGCTTAAGCTTCTTCGAACCCCTCATGAATGTCTTCAAACGTATCATGAATGTCGTCGAAAGTCTTTTGAACGTCTCTAAAACGTCGTCGAACCCCACATCGATGTCTTCAAACGTATTATGAATATTGTCAAAGATCTCTTGAATGTCTTCGAAAGTCTCTGAACGTCTTCACACCTCTCGCGAATCTCTCTGAAAGTCTCTTAAGCGTCTTCGAACCTCTCATGAATGCCTTCAAACGTATTATGAGTGTCGTCGAAAGTCTTTTAAACGTCTTCGAACGCCTCGTCAATGTCTTTGAAAGTCTCTCAAGTCTTCAAAGACACTTGTCTTTGAACCCCTCATGAATGTCTTCAAACGTATTATGAATGGTGTCGAAAGTATCTTGAACGTCTTCGAACCCCTCATGAATGTCTTCAAACATATCATGAAAGTCGTCGAAAGTCTCTTGAACGTCTTCGAAACTCTCGTGAATGCCTTTGAAAGTCTCTCAAACGTCTTCGAACCCCTCATCGATGTCTTCAAACGTATTATGAATATTGTCAAAGATCTCTTGAATGTCTTCGAAAGTCTCAGAACGTCTTCGAACCCCTCGTGAATGTCTTTGAAAGTCTCTATACCATCGTCGAACCTCTCATCCATGTTTTCAAACGTATTATGAATATACTCAAAGATCTCTTCAATGTCTTCGAAGGTCTCTGAACGTCTACGCACCTCTCGTGAATGTCTTTGAAAATCTCTTAAGCGTGTTCGAACCCCTCATGAATGTCTTCAAACGTATTATGAACGAATTCGAAAGTTTTTGAACATCTTCCAACCCCTCGTGAATATATTTGAAAGTCTCTTACACGTATTCGAACCCCACATCGATGTGTTCAAACACATTCCGAATATCGTCACAAATCTCTTGAACGTGTTCGAACCTCTCGCGAATGTCTCTGAAAGTCTCTTGAACGTATTCGAAACCCTCGTGAATGCCTTTGAAAGTCTCTCTAGCGTCTTCGAACCCCTCATGAATGTCTCTCAAAGTCTCTTGAACGTCTTCAAACGTATTATGAGTGTCGTCAGAAGTCCTCTAAACGTCTTAAAACCACTCCTGAATGTCTTTGAAAGTCTCTCTTAAGCGTTTTCGAACCCCTCATGAATGTACTCAAACGTATCATGAATGTTGTCGAAAGTCTCTGAACGTCTTCGCACCTCTCGCGAATGTCTCTGAAAGTCTCTTGAACGTCTTCGAAACCCTCGTGAATGCCTTTGAAAGTCTCTCAAGCGTCTTCGAACCCCTCATGAATGTCTCTGAAAGTTTCTTGAACGTATTCGAAAGTCTTGTGAATGTCTTCGGAAGTCTCTGAATGTCTTCGCACCTCTCGCGAATGTCTCTGAAAGTCTCTCGAACGTATTCTAAAGCCTTTTAAACGTCTTCAAACCCCTCGTGAATGTCTTTGAAAGTCTCTCAAGCGTCTTCGAACCCCTCATGAATGTCTTCAAACGTATTATGAATATCGTCGAAAGTCTCTTGAACGTCTTCGAAACTCTCGTGAATGCCTTTGAAAGTCTCTCAAGCGTCTTCGAACCCTTCATCGATGTCTTCAAACGTATTATGAATATTGTCAAAGATCTCTTGAATGTCTTCGAAGGTCTCTGAACGTCTTCGCACCTCTCGTGAATGTCTCTGAAAGTCTCTTGAACGTATTCGAAAGTCTCTTTAACGTCTTCAAACGTATTATGAGTGTCGTCGAAAGTCTTTTAAACGTCTTCGAACCCCTCGTGAATGTCTTTGAAAGTCTCTCTTAAGTGTCTTCGAACCCCTTATGAATGTCTTCAACCGTATTATGAATGCTATCGAAATTCTCTTGAACGTCTTCGAACGCCTCGTGAATGTCTTTGAAAGTCTCTCAAGCGTCTTGGAACCCCTTATGAATGACTTCAAACGTATCATGAATGTCGTCGAATGTCTCTTGAACGTCTTCAAGCCCCTCGTGAATGTCTTTGAAAGTCTCTAAAACATCGTCGAACCCCTCATCGATGTCTTCAAACGTATTATGAATATTGTCAAAGATCTCTTGAATGTCTTCGAAAGTCTCTGAACGTCTTCGCACCTCTCGCGAATGTCTCTGAATGTCTCTTGAACGTATTCGAATGTCTCTTGGACGTATTCGAAACCCTCGTGGATGCCTTTGAAAGTCTCTCAAGCGTCTTCTAACCCCACAAGAATGTCTTCAAACGTATTATGAATGTCGTCAAAAGGCTCTCGAACGGATTCGAAAGTTTCTTGAACGTCTTCAAACCCCTCGTGAATGTCTTTGAAAGTCTCTAAAACATCTTCGAACCCCTCTTCGATGTCTTCAAACATATTATGAATATCGTTAAAGACCTCTTGAATGTCTCACGAACATCTTCAAGCGTCTCATGAACGTCGTAGAAAGTCTCTTGAAACTCATTGAACCCCTCATGCATGTCTTCAAACGCCTTATGAATGTTTTCGAACGTCTCTTGAATGTCTTCAAACGTCTTATATATGCCTTCGGACAAACCCCTCGTGAATGTCTTTGAAAGTCTCTCTTAAGCATCTTCGAACCCCTCATGAATGTCTTCAAACGTATTATGAATGTCGTCAAATGTCTGTTGAACGAATTCGAAAGTTTTTTGAACATCTTCCAACCCCCGCGTGAATGTCTTTGAAAGTCTCTTAAACGTCTTCGAACCCCTCATCGATGTCTTCAAACATATTATGAATATCGTCACAGATCTTTTGAACGTCTTCGAACCTCTCATGAAAGTCTTTAAACGTTTTCGAAAGTCTCTTGAAGGTTTCACGAACATCTTCAAACGTCTCATGACGTTGTAGAATGTCTTTTGAAACTCTTTGAACCCCTCATGCATGTCTTCAAACGCCTTATGAATGTTTTCGAACGTCTCTTGAATGTCTTTGAACGTCTTATGAATGTCTTCGGAAGTTTCTGGAACGTCTCACCAAGAGTACAATCCAATCAGTGATGGAGTTAAAAAAATGGTATAAAATCATGCCGATGATTCTCATTCACTTCGGTCAACATGGAGCTAATCGTCGATGTGCAGGGCTTCAAGAGACCCGTCAACGAATTTGTCCTGAAGGAGATGTCTATCGTCAAACTCCATGAGAAGAATGCTGAACCGCTGACATTCTTCTTCGATGCACCATTCGCCTGGGACGCTTTACCGGCCAAGTACAAAATGACAAACAAGTGGCTGGAACGCAATTATCATGGAATACGATAGGATCACAGCGGCATATCATATGAGGCAGCTAGAACGACAATTCGGGGAATCTTGGAAGGAGCTCCTACGATCTATGCCAAGGGATTCGAGAAGTGCTCATGGCTGTCGAGATTCACGCATTCAGCAACACAAGTCATCGATCTGGAGACTCTGGACTGTCCATCGCTGCAGAAGTTGCCGAAAATCGCAAACGTTAAATGTCCCCATCATTCCTTCAATACAGAATACAATTGCGCCAAATCGAATGTAAAGTCGTTGAAAAGCTGGCTCTCTGTGTATGAAGCGTGAGCGAGGGATTTTTTTAAAATGAATAAAAACATTTTGAACAAATATCCTTCTCCATTTATTTCCTATATTTACGGCGAATACAGTTTGACGACAATTTTTTTTTTTTACATTATATTCGATGAAAACGTTTTTTTTGTTCATTTTTACATAGCACTAAGCGTTGAAAAATCTACGATGATGACTGTGATGCAAACAGTCGTTGCACTCTACGATGGTGACGATACCAGCCGCCGCTGAATTCGTTGTTTCCACCGGGCCTTCACGAGCGTTTTTTCCACCATACTCAGACTCGAGCGTTGAAAACTCTACGATGATGATGACTGTGATGCAAACAGTCGTTGCACTCTACGATGGTGACGATGCTGGCTGCTGTTGAACTCGTTGTTTCCACCGGGCCTTCACGAGCGGTCTTTTCCACCATACTCAGACTCGATGGAACTCGACGCTGTTGTATTTTCCACCAATGTACTTCATGTAGAGTTGACCGTTGCGCGCCAGTTGCAGCATACTGTCGAACATTGTTGGATCTTGGTCGAAGACCTTCACAAGTCGCGCTGGTAAGAAGACGGAGAACTCATCCGCGATGTCTGCGATGTAGCGTTTCCCAAATTTGGTTTGTACGGCCCTTATGTCGGAGATTAGTCGTTCCGACTTAACGGAGAGTTCTGACAGCTTCTTCGTTGGGAGGAATTCTGTCATCCGGCCGACTTTGTTGATACTCCAGAGATCCATTTTCCGCGCACTTTCAAAGTTCTTTTTAGATGTTGATTGTGCAGTGGAATCGTGCAGTCTGAGCGTGGTCCACGAAATTATAAGCTCCCTCGTAAGCCTCCCACTCAAATCCCCCCCTTCCAATCGTGAAAAACAGGTTTGAACACGTTCGAAGAACCGTGGGAATCCCTTCCCTCCCCCCAACATTTTTTCATGCTCCCGAAAAACAGGTTCAAACACGTTCGAAGAACCTCGTACGTGCAGAATTTTCACAGCATTTTATACACTCCCGACGTTGAGGTGGAGGGCCATCAATGTGATCTTTCATCTGTGGCGTATGCTCCAAGCATGGAAGATATGATATCACTTCACTGTCATTTCGATGATGTTCTGGCAAACGATCCCACAATAAGCCAACATATTCACCCCAATATTTTAAGAGCAAGACCTTTGGAACCTGTTCGAGCTCGTTTTTGGCCAAGTCCAGGGGGTGCTTGGCTGGATGCACTGCGTACACACTCGCGCATGCGAACATCTTGACGTTATATTTTGGAATGGAGAGCGCGACTTTTCAAGAGCTGCGCTCAAGTGGTCTATCCGCAGTCACGGTCTATGATCTCTACAGATTATAGTTTTTTCCGAGGAACCTGTCAGGACCTGTTTCGAGTGTCGACGAGCTTGGAGACGAGGCGGATGCCATATACATTGTCTTTCGGAATGGAACCAGCTGCATGTCATAAATATTGGGCTTTGAAAGGCCGCTCTTCACTCTCACACACACACACACACACACACACACACACACACACACACACGCACGCACGCACGCACGCACGCACGCACGCACGCACGCACGCACGCACGCACGCACACACACACACACACACACACACACACACACACACACACACACACACACACACACACACACACACACACACAAAACACTCATCGACGCTGACTTCCCCCTCCCGCCAGTCACTCCACGGACCGCATGGCTATCCCCTCCATAGAGGACCCCTCTGTGGCATCACACGCGCCCGGCGACCTCCTCTCGACCCGGTGACCTCCTTTTGAATTAGAACCGCTACTGTTACTCTACTGACGGTGATGAACAAATTTATGTTAGGGGTGGTTTACCCCCTTAAATTTGCTGTCCCGCTGAAACGCAAAAACGCGTCAACTTGAATTTTGATTCGACTTCAAAATGATACCTCTTTTTTTAATTTTCATACAACCCTCTTAAGCGTGGGGTGAAAAACGGCAAATGGAGGGGTGGTTAACCCCTTAATTATATTTCTAATCAACACTCTTGTAGTGGATTTTTCATCGCTTAATATTAGAGGAATTTTCGATTTTGTTTCATTCAGATCGGTTGACTGCTTCTGGGAGAAACTTTGAGAGGTGGTTTCATCCCCTAACACCGTTTTTCTGTCGATATAAAAAAAAACATGTTTAATAGTTTGCAATGAGTTTCAACGAAATCGAAAGCGGATACTTCAATGATGTTTCTCGTCAGAGGGATAGTTACCCCTTAAGACGAATGTAATAATTTTGAAATATGATAAAACATTAAATTGTAGCTTATAGAAATATTTAAAATCAGCGGATACACTTTAAACAAAGAAAAAACGACCATGATAAATAAATTTATGTTAGGGGTGGTTTACCCCCTTAAATTTGCTATGCCGCCAAAACGCAAAAACCCGTCAACTTTAATTTTAATTTCCCTTCAAAATGATACCTGTTTTATTAATCTGCATATAACCCTCACAAGTGTGGAGTGAAAAAAGGCAAATTGAGGGGTGGTTTACCCCCTAATTAAATTTTTTCTTAACATTTTCATAGTGGATTTTTCATCGCTTTTCATTAGAAGAATTTTCGTTTTTGTTTCATTCAGATCGGTGGATTGCTTCTGGGTGAAACTGCAAAATCACCCCTCGACACGCCTTTCTTTGAGGGGCGGTTTCCCCCCTTAAATCCGTTTTTCCGCAGATAAAAAAATACGTGTCTCAAAGTTTTCGATGCTCTATCACATATATGAGTTTCAACAAAATCGGAGGCGGGCACCTGAGGGATGTTCCTTGTCAAGGAAAGTGATAGATGTAATAATTAAATCTTCTTACTGCTAAGCTTGTGATTATTGGAGTAAGAATCTTGGCACCATTGAATTCGAGCTGTGGAAAGAAGATCACAATGAAGAATGTTCCGCCAATCATGAAGGGTCCGCTGGAAAAATGGAAGTCGACAGCATAGTAGGAATATTTTCGAGGTCGATAGAGAAATATAATGTCCGTTACGCAAATTACATTGGAGATGGAGATTCAAAAACGTATAAAGGAATTGTTGACGCCAATCCATACGAAGAAAAAGTGATGAAAAAAGAATGCATAGGTCATGTGCAGAAAAGAATGGGCACACGACTTCGTAAAGGAAAAAAAGAAAAAAGCGGTCTTGGTGGCAAAGGAAAGCTAACCGACAAGCTAATCGACGAGCTAACGGTATATTACGGTCTCGCTATTCGAAGATTCTCCCATTCAAAAAACGAAATGAAGAAAGCGATTTGGGCAACATCCATGCACAAGATCTCGACCGACGAAAATCCGCAGCATGACAATTGTCTTCCGGGAAATGATTCGTGGTGCTCTTGGCAAATATCAAAAGCGATGGGCACTTGGGATGAATATACGCATAAGAATGCACTACCTCAGATTGTTCAAGATGCCATTTGACCTATTTATGAGGACCTCACTTCAGATGATTTGTTAGAACGGTGTGAAGGAGGCTTCACGCAAAACAGTAATGAAAGAGTCAACGCCGTCATCTGGTCGTTGGCTCCAAAAACGAATTCTAGCGGTGCGAATATCGTCGAAATTGCCACTCACATTGCTACGAGCACTTTCAACGATGGGTATAAGAGTATTCTTCCGATGATGAATGTATTGAACCTAACCATCGGGGATCGCTGCTACAGTTTCTGCACTGCAGTCGACGAGGAGCACTGAACTACAGCAAACGTTCGCGCCCAAAAAAAATACAAAAGGAGCACTAACAGCACGAAGAGCTTTTCAAAAGAAGGCCCAAGACTCTCAATCAGCTGCCGAAGGAGACGTCTATGGCCCAGGAGTTGCTGATTGAAGGTAAGACTCGCAAAAACCGCACCGTCAGCTGCATAACCGTACATTTACTTTCTTTTGTGATTATCTCGAAGCTACATTTTTTTAACTGGTACTATCGAAATATCATAAACTATCGGTCCGATTGCATTCAAATGTTTACACAATACTTTTAAATACATTATCTAAAATGTCACGTAGGATTTTTGCGATAACTTGATTAGTTTTTGTTTTATTATTGTTTTTGCTCGAAAAATGTCGGTGAAAAATACAAATTTTTTTCTTTGGCTTACCATAATTTTTTTAATGGTCGAAAAAAAACCGCTACGCTACATTGTAGCGACACTACTCACGAATGAGCTGACTTTTTTTTCAGATGTGACATAACCGGGTTATGTTTGCGTTACGTATCGCGCGGTCGTAGCGGGGACTACGACCGCGCGTAAAGTGCGGCAATTTTTTGATATTTTGAACAGAAATTTATTAACGTTATTCTTGAAGCCCTTTCTGACGTTGTGTAAAAAAATAGAAATATCCCGGCCCATACTTTCGAGTTTATTATTTTTTTTAATATACCCATTTTTTGATCGATCAAAGTGGCCAGACGCCTTAATGAAATTAGTCCGCAATTATGCCAACATCTTATTGGGAATTTCGTCAAAAATAAACGTTTGCAAACAGGGATGAGGCGGCCATTTATCGGATATTATGTTTCACGCATAACCTCCATGTTTGCACCGTATATGAAAATAAAAATATTCGTACCTTTCATATAAATTATACGTTTTATTAATAAATAAAAATGTCAGGTCATTTTGAGACAATCTATATTTCTCAACTACGAGGCACGTGAAAACGAGAATTCACAGTACCGTTATACAATTATTAAGCGACAACACCACTGTGACGGCTTCAAAAAATCAATTTTTTGAAAACCATCTAGAAAAATCTAAAATACATTTAAGATTAAGATGCCGTTGGACCCAGGTCGAAAAAATAATTATTTTCGGAGATATTGAATATTTTGTGGAGCGGTGCAGCGCTCCGTGACGCTCGGGGTCCCGCGCAGCTGCGCGCCTCAGGGTCGGCAGGTATACCGGGCCTTTCCCAGGTCCTGCGGGTCTTTCCCAGGTATTCTTTTGTCTCTCTTCACAAAAACCGGCTATTGTTATAAATATAGTTTCCAAAAAAAGCCATAGGTGGCGATAATTGAAAAATTTTCAAGGCAGGTATAGGGATAGCGTCATAGCGTCAGTTTGCGAATAGAAGCGACGCTACTCGTGTCTAAACGCTCCGAATCGTTTCGTTTATAAATATCGAACGCTCAGAATTATTCTTTGCACATCGAAATGGATGATCCGAAAGTGTACGCGGGGAAAAAGGGAACAAAACGGAGCTATGTGACGAGGAGTCGAACGAAAATTTCGAATTGAAAACCTCCGAACCGTTATAGCTCCGAAAATAGTTCTGCAGAGTATGTGAGCACGCCGGCAAAAAAGTTAAAATCGCCGGACGATTTAGAGGTCGGTGTTACTAACGATTTCGATTATCGTATAGTACACCTCGTCAATGCATTGAACATTATATCGACGTTAGTGAAGTGCAAAGTGTGTGATCGCGATATAAAGTTTACTGAAAAAAGTTTGCGCGGACTCGGATTCAAAATCGAGGTCGATTGCGGCCATTATGAAAAAGTGCAAATCAATTCGTGTCCTATGATTGACAATGCATACGAAATAAATCGTCGGATCGTATTTAGTATGCGTCTTCTTGGCGTCGGTTTGAATGGCCTGATGAAGTTTTGTGCATTTATGGGCCTACCGCGTCCCATATTTCAGTCTTTCTACGATCGAATCTTAAATTCGATTTCGATTGCCACTAAAGCTGTGAGCACAGTGAGCAAACAAAAGGCTGCACTTGAGGAGGAGACAATTTCGTTGGAAAATGGGGTGGAGGACGGAATTATCGTTTCAGGCGACGGATCGTGGCGTAAGCGCGGTTTCAGCTCGCTTTTCGGCATAACATCGCTAATCGGCTGGTACACTAAAAAGTGATCGACGTTATGGTGAAATCGAAATATTGCAAAGCTTACGAGGATTGGGGAAAAAAAGAAAGCACCGCGGAGTACTGGGAATGGAAAAGTACCCACGACGATGAGTGCCAGGCGAACCATAGCGGCTCCTCCGGAAAAATGGAAGTCGACTCAGCTGTCGAAATGTTTCAACGGTCTGAAGAGCTCTATGGCATAAAATATAAATATTACATTGGTGACGGCGATTCTAAAACGTTTCTGGGCATATCGAATAGCGATCCATACGACGGTTTCGAGATTAAAAAAAAGAGTCCATCGATCATGTCCAAAAAAGTATGGGGACGCGCCTCCGCGAAATCGTGAAAAAACAAAAAGGATTGTCTGGCAGAGGAAAGCTCACCGAAAAATTGATTGACGAGTTGAGCACATATTACGACTTGGCTATTCGGAGGAACAGCGATGATGTTGAAAAAATGAGGAAGGCAATTTGGGCAACTATCAAACATAAAATATCCACAGATAGTGAGCCACAACATGACGATTGCCCAGAGGGAGCCGAGTCGTGGTGTTCGAGGCAGCGAGCGGTCGCAAGCGGTAATATTTCTGAATATCGCCATAAGCCGCCGCTTCCTGAGAAAGTATTGGAGGCAATTACGCCAGTCTTCGAAAATTTGAGCAGAGACGATTTGCTGCAGCGTTGTTTGGGCGGCTTCACGCAAAACAACAACGAAAGCTACAACAAATCAGTTTGGGCAATAGCCCCCAAGTGTCAGTCCGGGAGCAAAAAAATCGTCGATATTGCAGCTGATATCGCGGTATTATTATTCAATGATGGCCTGAGAAGCCTCATGAAAGTTTTGGACACGTTGGGGATAACTATCGGCCCAAATTGTTTCAATTTTTGCGTTGAAACCGACGCAGCGCGGATCGAGCTGGCAGAGCGCTCGCTCACAGATGCTGCAAAAGAGGCAAGAAGAGCCTCTACAAGTTCGAGAAAAGATGCTAGGGACAATGATTTACTTCTTGAAGGCCAGCTATATGGTGCCGGCATCGCTGATTAAAGGTAAACAATTTTTTTCCCAATTTATCGCATAAATTAACAAACCTAAAACTTTGAACGCGTTTTTCTCAAAACCACTTTTTTGAGTGCGGCACGCAGCAGAACTCGAGCAATTTTTATCCGATCGACTTCAAATTTGGACTGCATCAATAAAACTAGATTATCTAAAGAAGTACATAGGATTTTTTCGGTATCTCAATAATAAAAAAAGTTATAGCCTATTTTCGACGAGAAATTTTGCTCGAAAATCGTCCTTTAATTTCAAGAGCGTGCCTATTTTTTAAAAATAAATATTTTTTCAAATTCCTGTGTACTTCTCTTCAAAATATTATATTATTAACGAAAACACTCGCTATTTTTTTTCAGATCGACTTTTAAGAGAGTTCTGCTGCGTGCCGCGAACCACTGCAGAGGCAACAGTACCTGACGCGGGAGCTTCCCCAGCGTCACCATGGGGCGTGAAAAATTTGAAATTTTTTTTTTATGTACCTTCAATAAACAACGAACAAAACAAAAAAAAATTCGAATATCTCTTTCTTTTCCCACAAAAAAAAATTCTTGAAAAATGGCACAAAAACAGGGGGCAAAAAAACAAATCAAGCACATAAAATATTAGGCTGTGCAATCATGTAGTAGTAGACGGCACAAATGCTACGTATGTTATCCGTATTCGGCAATTATGCCCGGGAACCTCAAACTACTCGGTCAGGATAAATAACAATGAATATTATTTGTTCTTGTTCCCTTGATTAGTAATAATTACTTAATGTTGATTTGATAACTGTATTTAGAAATTAAAACTTTCTAGAAATTTTAGGTAAATACAAAATAAAGCGGAATTATTTTCATGCATATATTTTTTTCAGAATATCGGAAAATTATTCAAGTTTTTTATTTTTTTCAGATTATAGACAGCTTTAGTACACACTTTTACTTTACAGCGATTTTTTAAAAAACTCGGACCGATATTCATAGTTGACTGCTCCTTGGGGCGCGCATGTCTCCAATTTTGCGACACTTCTGCCAACCTGGGCATTATCATATATCACGATTTACGACGTTGCCAATTCGTCTCGCGTTAATTGAGCGAGAAAAGGTTATAGAAAATAATTATACAAAGTAATGAAAACATTTAATGTTATCACCACATGTTCAAAAATGCATATTTTTACAAATAGACGTAGAAAAATACTTCGAAAACGTACGTTCAATGTGACGATAACTTGCTAGCTAACAGTTAGTAACAATCGGCTCCATGCATAAGCATAAGGCGCTTCTTTCGTACTTCAACTCCGACGACTAGACCCCATAACAACCTTAAGAAAGTACCCTCCTTCATGAATTCTGGAACGTTTGGTATGCAATTTCGAAACCACTTACGGAAATAGCATTTAGTGTGCACCTTCAACTAAAATTATTGTGATTAGTGGTAAAATAGTTGTTTCGGTAAAAATGAGAAAAAAGGTTTTTACTTTGACATGCTTCTATTTGAAATACTTTCGATACTATTCGAAACAATTTATAGGTTGATTTTAAAATAATGTTGCAGTTTCCAGCATTCAACATAAGTGCTATCTGATTTTTTAAATGTCTTGATTTGTATCACTATCCAGAATATTTTTTCGCAGACATAGGTTGTAGATCTCTGGTGAGGATCCTAAAAATATGTTTCATTGATATTTGTAGCCTGAATCTGCAGGAAAACAACGTGGTTAAATAAAAAACTAATTATTTTCATTGCACTTTAATTAGGCAAATTTCAACATTATATTTTGAATGTAATGATGTTTTGATTAAATATTTCAATTACATCATGCCTATCAAGCTGCAGAACCCGATCTTGATGCATTATATATGCACTTCTTTATTATAATAAATTCTCCTGCTGAGGTAAAGTTTCTTACTACCAAAATATGGGCATGCGAAAAATTCGCCGTTGTCAATGATATGCGACTACTGAATTTTTTTGCGGCTACTTAGAATTTTCTATTCGTTTTAACATTTGTTTTTTACAACAAAAAAAAAACAAATGCCCAAGCTCAGCGCTTTTAGATCAGACGACACGATCTCTCCCTGCAAGTTTATATCAGATACAGGAGTACCTTGTGCACAACGTTTGGATTGTTTGCCCCGATATTATATGTTTAGAGGATGACGGAACCGGCTTCCCAGCTTTACTCGTGGACAGAGAGAGAAAGAGAGGGAGAGAAGAGAGAGAGAGAGAGAGAGAGAGAGAGAGAGGGAGAGAGAGAGAAATAGAAGGTTCCAGGTGGCCCGTCATTCTCGAACGGCACCGGGAGCTTTAGGCGACGTTCCAAGCATCACCAGCAGCACGCAGCGATCTATCAAATCTCTTTCCAATAAACGCTCCAGCCCATGAAAAGTCCACGGTCTCGGGTGCTCTCTCACTTATGTATCCTTTCCTTCGCCCTGAGATTCCTGCACCATAGTGGTTACTTGCACTCTTTTATATATTCTTGCTCTCTCTTTTTCTCTCTTTTTCGTTTCTCAAGCATACACTCACTCTCTTCATATTCCGTGCAAAAATCATAGCTTCTGCCTCCCACGCCATTTACTTGTCTCCAGAAAGTATCCAATATGGTGACACAGCCAGCGGAAAAACGTTACCTGAGAAACGAGCAACGCTGCTAAGTTAAAGCTGCCAGGTAATCCCACCGGGTTTACGCCATGAGAAAACTCAGATTTAAGTTTATCCCTTTCTTCTTTCCTTCCGGCGTCGTTTTGGTCGGCACATACACAGACATATACGTACACTTTCGCGCACTCTACACTCTTATTCATAGACTTGGCCATCTCAACTTTTTTCTCACAAGGAAACCTTCCGATGTTTCTAGGATGGTTTCTGGTAAAACGATAAAGAGAAGTCCTCCTTCCAGTCCGTCTTTTTTCTTTCTTCTTCTCAACCTTCTCCGCCCTTGCCCTTCTCGGTTTCACTAGCCGCATCATCCGGTGCACATGAACGCTTGTTCTCGTACATGCGAGAAGCTTTACTTCGCCTTGAGACCTCCACCCCTTTCCGAATTCCGCGCTCCCATCTCCTTTACTTTCTTTCGCTGCTCATATCTCTCAGCTCCTCCAGTTTAGCGCTCTCTTTGAACCCTTTCGACTGTCTTCTCACGCGGGCACCGGGGTCGAGCTTATGAGAAATCCCTCCTACCACGTGCTAACATTTTGCCTCAGTTTCCTCGCGGATTCAAGCAACTCTCTAGATCTGTCTATTAAATATCTAATATCAACTCACCTCACCGAGGCCTGTCGCCTTCCTACGCCTCGTATACACTCATACCATCTCTTTTGTTGCAAACACTGCTTTTCCACGCACACCGTCTTCAATTCGGTACGCGCACCTCCTTGGTTTCACCCGCTAGCTTCGTATATATAATGCCCAAACTTCCCGAGGCTTTAGTCCCTCACCGCCGTTGCCTACCAACACTTGCGGATTTGCGAGTTTCCACCACCTCTCGAGCCGTTCTTGCACTCTTGCAATCAAAGTTGCTCATACCCCAGTCCGCCATTTAACTCGCACCCTGTTCCTCCACCTATCTCCCCTTCTCTTGTTTTCCCATCGACCCTTTGCGCGTACACTCACCTACTTGCTCCAACCACCGCTCTTGAGAACCTAATCCAAAACGTGCCTAGCGTCCCATTTACATTATCATTCTTGTAGCAGGTAACGACAAGTTTCGTTGAGCAACGACGTATTAGAGAGAGCTCGAACAGACGAGGTGTCTGAATAAAGGCTTATAGAGAGCGACCAAGGGATGGAAAGAAAGACACTAAGAGGGAACGGGATAAATAGACAGTTGATTTATTACTGCTCTGGAACTAGATGTCCTCTGGCACACAATCCACACATACATATCGTCTGTTCGATGACTCGACACAAGCAAAAAACTAAAGACGCTCAATCCAATCCAATAGAGAAAATAAAAGACCCGGAACATAATCAGAAGTCGACAACCATAGCTGGATGGAGCCACTTGTTAGCAGCTCCACGATCAATTTACCGAAAGCCTCACTACTAAGATGCAGGCTTCCAGGTGGAAGATCATTGCAGAGGCATGCTGTAGCGACTGAGAACGTATTCCGTACGAAAGTGCGGAACTGCAAAGAGTTCTGGTCAAGGCCGGTATGCTATTCCTTTCCTAGGCTCGTTCATTAGAAGCAGTGACAGCACATAGACTGGCCGGCCCCAGCGGAAAACCTCATAACCGATACGTAACATAAAGTACTTCCACCGAATGGTGTTACGTGCTGAAGCCACGGAACGTCATAAATGAAACGTACGCACGAATTAAGCACTGCCGTCAAATTGATGCTATGTTTCGCAACCATTTCGAAGGCTGTGGCGCAACAATTGTCAATGACCTGAAGGATCGGGACCGAGACGAGTTTCGCACGTAAATGGTGCGGTAAAAAGCTATGGTAGACCTTCAGTTGATAAAGCTATGAGTTGGCCGCTTCGCTTGTTCCTTCCAGCATGGAACATCGTCAAGCAAGACTCCTTAATCCCCTACTACTTCCGGTACTTAACAATAGCTCTGCCAATTTGGCTGCAGGGAACCGCTGGTAGATACTGAGCGCTCATGGTACGTCTACTGCCAAGGATTGTCAGCATTGTCTAATCAGCATTCAGAGTAAGCTCATTGAGCGAAGCCCACATCCTAATTAACATGACGGCTGCATTTGCACCGGTGATTTCGTGGTCTAAATGAGAGGCTGAGCAGTGACGAAAAATCTGTTGTTCGTCCGCATAAAAATTATAGTTGCAAGCTGCTAAAACATATTTGAGGTCTGGAACATAAAGAGTGAATTATAGTGGGCCGAGCACTGATTCTTGAGGAATACCAGACCTGACTTCGGCCCAAGCGGACCGAGCATCATTCGTTCTTAAAACTGCTTGAAATCTGCCGGGAATGTAAGACGTTATCCATCACAACACGAAATCCGAGGCACGAACGTTGTTAAGCTTCGTCAGAAGCTTGTCGTGGCTGACATTGTTGATTTGATCAACAATTTCAGCCACATTTGTCAATCGACAAGGTCAATCAACATTTGTTGATCTGACATTTAGAAAAGTTGAAAAGAGTCGTGGTGGGAACTTCCCATTGTCGACACTTTGGCGCACGTAATTGCATATTCGCAAAAAGGCCGTACCTATATAGGGTCGCTTGTCGTAACAAAAATGCCAGCATTCAGCCATTAAACGGTTTGCTGATAATCGGCCAATAATTCGTCGACCAGCATTGGGGGACTGTAGGCGGATGGACGGCTTGCCAGATCTATACCAGCCATTGGTAGGCCAATACCAACGCACCGATAATATGGCGATCAGCATTGGGGTATCGTAGGCGGATGAACGGCTTGCCAGATCTATTCCAGCCATTGATGGTTTGTTCTTGGGCGTTTTGCAAATGCAGGTCGTTAAACTGTAATACGTAAAAACAAGGGATTACGTTTCGAAAAGCATTTCCCACTGATGAAGCTGAAATTTTGCACAGACCTTTTTTAAATATTTTAAGAGAATCTTTAAAATGATATTGGCGACTAGCAATAATTTACGATATATCGCATATTGATATTTATTTATTGTACTGCGCTTCTATTATATTAAATAAACCCAAACAAACCCATCCCACATGGCAAGTGATATGCACGTACGGGCGAGCACTGTTTGCCAGGAAGCAGTGCGGCCGGAGGAGTGGGGGTATCTATAGGATATGTAGATATACTCGTATGGCGTGAAATAATAAACTTTACAATGCGATATATCGAAAACTATTGCTAGTCGTCAAAAATCCATTAAGGGTTTCTCTTAGGATAATGAGAGGAATGAAACGATGGATTCTGTAAGTGTTAGGATGGCTAAGTGGGTAGGGCGCTCAACACTAGAACGGAAGTCGTAGGTTCGATCCCGATGATAGGTAAAAACTTGAACAATGCAGGAAGCGTTTTTAATGCAATTATTCTATGTACATGGACATAAGTAAAGCATAAGAAAATAAAAAATATGCTACTAGAATTTTTATATTCATAATTTGTAAATTTTTTCTTGTTCATTTCTGGCAGAAGATCCGGCAGCCATTGCTGGGCCAATATGGGCGTATGATATTTGGCCACGTCTTAGCAGCCATTCATGGGTTACCATTAACAACCATGCATGGTGCGGTTCTGGCCCGTTTACATAGCCATTACCGCGCCATCGTTTTTTCTCTGGCAACCAGTCGTGGGCCATTACTGTGCCGATTGTAAAACCCTATTTGGGATAGACGCCAAACTCTTCCCGATGAGCAAACTTAAATGGATCTAGGAGATCGCTCGATTCTGAGACGGCTGTGGCCTGATCAACGACAAACCGGCCAAGCAGTTTATATAGGGGGCAGAGGATATAGGCCTAGAGTCCCCAGGAGAGAACGGTGATATAATTTTCGGTAACGGCCTAATTTATTATTTCTTCCATATAAGTGGAAATACTCCATGCATGGCAGAAATATGGAAGGCGTGCGGCACCATGGTCAAGATAACAGGCACGGTTATCTGCACTAGCCCGAGCGAAGCACCATCGGCACCATTTGCTTCAGGCGAGGCATAACAGACAACTTTAGGAACACTTCGGGAGATATGTCTCCGACATGGAAATGCGCATCATTGTTATCTTCAGCAGGTCCCCACGCGTTCGCATTCTTTGACTCGAAGTCATCGTGACTACCAGAACAAAAGTACTTATTTGAGTTCCTCCACCGGCACGATCGGTGGGTGATTATTGTCTCTAGGACGGAGAATCCATCTCTAGAGGGAGAGGGAGAGAGAAAGAGATAGGGTGATTGATTGATCATTTAAATCAATTAGTAAAATTAACATATAGTTTGGATATATATAATAATAATAAAAATAAAATAAAAATAAAAAATAAAAATATTTCACAAAGAAAAAATTGTGAATACAATTTTGTTGATTTGAGACGAGTTTGAGAGGCTTAATAGTGATAAGTAGTGGTTAAACTAAAAATAACATTTCATAATGATAACAGTACCACGCTCGCTAACGCAATAACAGTGGTAGAAGTTTTACAATAATAGGCGATGCTTGAAGATTAAGTTGCATAAATACAAGTTTTGTACACACTGAGCGGCCGGACGCATAACAAATTAAATCGAGATGGTCCAAAATATTAGTAAACCGTAGAAGGGGCGAGCCGTTCAACCTAAATTGGGCTTACTGCAAAGTGGAATGGTTAAACAGGAAAGAATAAACTAAATGTATGTAAATATATAAATAACTGTGATCGCCATGTTTTTATGCAACATTTGCTTCCAGCTTAAAAATATATGAATACAGGCTTCTTTTAAACATAGAAATAGTCGCAGCAGAAGTTATGTGAATAGGAAGAGGATGCCAGAAGTAAATCGCTGTCATGACGAACGAGTTACGGAATGTTACGGTTCGATGAGAAGGTACGTGAAAAACTGTGGAATTAGCTTGACGCGTGACACGTTCACGGGGGTGGAATGTAGTGAATAGGTTGGTGAGATGATGGAGTGATGAGCCTTGTAATGTGTTAAAAACCACCGAGCCTAGGAAATAGAGTCTACGTGATTGCACTGTTAGCCAACCCAACCGGCGCCTGTAAAGTGTGATGTGTTCAACCCTCCTCAGATTGAAAATGAATTTGATACAACTGTCCATGAGTCTTTGAAGTTTGGAGTTTTGTTCTTCAGATACATCATTGTACACAACACAACAATAATCAATGAGGGGGAAAATCAGAGACGTTAGACAAGTAGGATTCTGAGTTCTCGCGACAGAGAATTTCGATGAGATTTAAGTTTGTATAGAGAAAAATTTACTCTCCTAGATATTTCGACTATAGGGTGTCCCAGAAACAACGTACGCCCTTCTAGCATCTGGTAGGAAAAAAATTCTGAGGCGAAAAGTCCTCAGTCATTTTTTGATCAGACGCATAGATATTTAATTATGAATTAAAATAAATATCCAATCAGGTGCGCGCTACAGCGGAAAGCGAGCGCAGAGGAGAGAGATAGGGGAATGCGTTGTAATTACGTGCGGAGGGAAAATTTCGAAAGCATGTGTGTGTGTGTGTGTGCGCGGGCGCGCGCGCGCGCGTGTGTGTGTGTGTGTGTATGTGTGTAATTACGTGTGTGCACTTGCACACATGCTTTCGAAATTTTCCCTCCGCACACATTTTCAGGCGCACGCAATTACAACTCATTCCCCTATCCCTCCCCTCTGCACTGCCTTTCCGCTGTAGCGCGCACCTGATTGGATATTTATTTTAATTCACAATTAATTACCTATGCGTCTGATAAAAAAATGACTAAGGACTTTTCGTCTCAGAGTTTTTTTTCCTACCAGATGCTAGAAGGGCGTACGTTACTTCTGGGACACCCTGTATGTGGGCATTCCAAGAAAGGTTAGAAGACATAGTAACGCCAAGATTTCGAGCTTCTCGTATATAGTGCAGACACGTTCCGTTTATAGTTATGGGTGTTATTTGATCTAAATCTATCTTGTGCACAAGAGCTCTGCTACCCTGAATCAAGACTGTAGACTTTTTTTGATTAAATTTGAGTCCATTTTGAGATGCATAGTCGCTGATTACGCTAGCGTCATGAGCTATCTTTGCGATGCCGGTTTCTATATCAGATGGGAAGCAACTCAGATAGATCTGCGTATCATCAGCAAAAGTTATGTGTTGACTGTGAAGCAGATTTTTATGAATGTCATTGATGAATGGGGAGAATAGGGGAGGACCCAGGACGGAGCCCTGAGGTACCCCACATGAGGTGGTCATCCAGTCGGAAGCTGCCATGTTGTTTTCAGCTACTGCTTGAGTCCTGCCCGTCAGATAAGAATGAAACCAAGTAATTGCTTTGTGTGACAAACCCAAGCGCCGAAGTTTGGTTAGGAGTTTGAGATGGGGGACGGTGTCAAAGGCTTTACTGAAATCGAACAATATCAGTATGGTCAGTTTCCTATAATCCACCGCTTGTTTCGTGTCATGGCAAAGTTTCAGCAAGGCTGTTTGGGTACTGAACCCTTTGCGCTAGCCAGATTGCATTTCATTCAGAAGGTTGTGCGCCTCAAGAAACTTTAGCAATTGCGCGTGCACGATCCTCTCAAATGTTTTTGAAAATTCGCATAAATTAGCAATCGGTCGAGTATCAGATTTCGATTTGGGAGAATTGACTTTTAGCAACGGTTTGACAAGGGCTCTTTTCCACACAGACGGGAAATATGCATTTTTGATTGAATGGTTGAACAGGGCAGTTAGAACAGGGGCGATGATGTCTAGCTCATTGTGGATGGAGAAAAGGGATATACCATCAGGACCAGAGCAAAGGGATGGTTGAGTAGTCGATTGTATAGTAGAAGCCACAAATTCAGGCGTCACTTCAGTGAATTCAAAGTTAGGCTGGAGAGCTGGCAATTCATCGAGACTTTCGAATACCAGTGACAGTGAACACGAGAGTGCGGCACTTGATATGCTAGTGAAAAATACATTTAATTCGTTCGGAGTGAAAAAGTTGAGTGGAGAAGTCGTAATGGAAGCAACAAGACCAATGTTTTTTAATGTCCTCTATATCTTTGCTATATCATGTTTGCCCTTGAGTTTATCCACATAATAAACACTTTTGGTTTGTTTTAGATCGTTGACGAGCTCGTCCCTGTACTGTCTGTAGATAGATAGGCCTAGCATACTTCCGGATCTCTTAGCTTGTTTGTACAAAGTGTTTTTTATCTCAATTCGTGCTTTGAGTTGAGTGGTGAGCCACGGAGCTGGTGGAGAAGAAACGCAGAAAGTTTGCAACGGCGCATATACATTGAAAGTTGTCAAAACGGAATGCGATAACTTGTGGCTAAGGGTATCAATATCGTCGTTCATTATGCATTCGATCGTTGGTGCTAAGCAGTCAGTGGACTCTAAATGAAATGATAGTTCTTTCGCGTACGCGCCTCTATCAAACCTCTTGATATTATAACGAGATAACGATCGTTTGGTAGACTTGCATGTTTTAAACTGGTAGGTCAGTTCAATCAAATTATGACCTGCGATGAAAGGAGCATCTGATTTAGTATACTTGACAATCTTTTTGAGATTGTCAACAATAAAAACGCCAAGCCACGAGTCGGAGGACGAAGTGTGATGTGTGGGACTGGACTCTACGATGTTTAAAGCTAACGATCGTATGCATTCTTTTATAAATTCAAATTCGAAGTTGTTGGTAGAAAGGTTGCAATTTAAATCACCGGTGATCAGCACACTATTGTACGTAAGTACTAAGCGCGAGAATGAGTTTGAGAAATCCTTGAAGAGGAGGCCTTTAGGTTTAGGTTATGTTGTTGCGTATTTCTAATATGATAAATTCGGGCGCATTTAATGTTAGATTATCAGAAACAGCTAAAACTTTCGCTTTCAATGACGTATGAACGTAGTATGCTACACCACCTCCTCTGGCACAGACTCGGTCATTTCGTACCAGAAAATAATCTTTTATGTGAACTAAATTGTCCGGAATGAGAGAATGTAGCCACGTTTCAGATACTGAGATGATATGATAAAAATGTGGATTCAAATGAGTTTTGATTAACTCGATGTGCCCGAGAATGGAGTTTGCATTTATGCTGGCAACCTTAATGTTCATCTGATGATTCTGAGAGGACTGAGTTATGCTGGCGAGCGGTAGTCAAACTAATTTAGCGAGGTCTGCCTCCAAGCCAATATTTATAACTGTGTTACCATTCATTTTTAGAACGCAGATAGAACCAGCTTTAACCCAAACATAACGGTAGCCATTTTCTGCAGCATTGATTTTAGGGGATCGATACAGTTTGTACGTCTTGGTGGGAGGGAGTTCGTTTACAAAGTGAGAGAAAGAGAGAGAGAGAGAGAGAGAGAGAGAGAGAGAGAGAGAGAGAGAGAGAGAGAGAGAGAGAGAAGGAGAGTGATGCTACTTGATGAGGGAATAGAGTGAAAATACCCGGCCTGTATTTTCACTGAAACCACTGGGAATTAAATTCGTGTGCACACAGCCATAACGGCACGCGATACTCACCGCCGATTTTGCAGCAGTAATGAAATATGTAACCGTGTGAATCCAGGAGAACTGGATTTGATAAAACTATGTACGGATGCATATATCATGTAGTCTCTTCGGGCTCGATAATCTTTAAAACCCGAATACACGACTTATGCAATCGATATAGTTTCTAGTATTAGGTGTACAATTAAGTTCTCGCCCATTTTCATGAAAATAATTATTCATTTACTGAAAATCAAGATACATTTTAATCGGCAAAGTGTATGCCGTTTCCTTCCACACATTTCCCCCACGTTTCAGGCTGATTGCAAATTCGTGGGCGGTAAAAAGATGGTGGTTTTGGGTCGATAAAGTCAGTTCTGGATTTTTTCTACTTCATCGAACGTGTTGAAGTGGCTATCGGGCAAATGATGTTGGAGCGATCGGAACAAGTGAAAATCCGATGGAGCCAAGTCTGGTGAATACGCCGGGTGTGGCAAAACTTCGTAGCCCAATGAATCTAAAGCATCTCTGGCCGATTTTTCTGTGGGCTGTCTGGCATGGTCATGCAGCAATATAACCGGCCTAGGTCCTTTGCCCGTGTACGGCCGCCTGCGCTGAATTTCGTCACTCAAACGCGGCAGTCATTGTTTATAGCACTCAGCCGTGATGGTCACACTCTAGAAATCCCACCATATGCAAAGAAGGAGTTTGTCGCCGTGAATATTGGGTTTAGCGATCGATCTGGATGGTTTCCCCCGGTTGACCCCCGATGCACGATTCTTTTTAATTGTCATATAACACATAATTTTCATCACCAGTCACTATTTTGTGCAGAAACTCATTCCTTTTGAAGGGAGACAACAAAGAGAAAGCTGTGTCGCATGATCATGCTTTGTTGCTCTCCAAAAGCACGTGCGGACCGCAGCGGCCCTCCTTTCGAATCTTGCCGACCTTTTACAAACGACTAAAAACGTTATTTCGGTAACACTTAATATAGTAGCAAGCTCTGATAGCGTTTGGCAAGGATATTCACTCAGCAACTGTTCCAAATCCGGGTTTTCGATTTTTTCGTCATCCTGCTCTCTCGCCGTCTGTGAGGTTGAAATTTCCACTCCGGAGCCTTCGAAACCACTCCTTCACGGTACTGATGGATACTGCATCTTCCTCAATATCTGACTAAACATCTCCTTAGTCTTGGAAGTATTTTTTTTTCACAATTCGAATGCGCAATTATTGCCACTCATTTTGCTGACTATGCTTACGATGTATACGTTGAGGTTATGTTAAGCTGTTGGTACGGAAAAATAGTCTACTAGATTGGTATGCTAATAGTGTGGACAGAAACAAATTCGCATTGTACCAAATGTAAAAATCCTGCTTTGTCCGATTCGAATATAAAGAATAGACTGTTATACAAAAAAACCGTAAATCTTCAGCGGTTTAGGCTGTGCGTTTTCTGTATGTCAGTCAAACATTCGTCAGTCAGTCAGTCGCGCAACTGTTTTATATGTGTATAGACAATATATTCATGATATATTCCTTTTGAACTATGGTTAAATTGATGCGGCCTTCATTAGGAGATAAAATTATGTTTGTCAATGTGATGTCCATACGCAAAATCCAATGATTCAATGAATGCATGTTCGCACGTGAGAATGGGAACGACGAGAACGATGGGGCGTCTCAGAAACTTTGGGAGCGTATGATTCAGAAAGGATTGATTCCCTTTCGAATCCATTGGGATGCTAAATATTACTTTATTATGTAAGGACATCTTGTCGATAGTGTCAATAGTGTCGATCGAGGTTGGTAGGGTCTCACCCCATGATATGGCCCGCCGCTATCGATATTGCGTGCACTTGGAGGCGACATTTAGAAAGGTATATATATATATATATATATATACAGGGTGACAATTATAATGTGGCCATGCTCTTTTTGAGGGCCTTGCGCGAAGATTTTGGGTCTGAAAAAAATATGATTTTGAATGGTTTTTCGAGCCTTTTTCGAAAAAAAATACGGCAGATTTTTGTCTTGAAAAATGTACGCCAGAAGAAATAAGGCATTGCGAAAAAAAACGCAAAATACATTCCGAGAACATGAGATTGAAGTTTTTTAAATTCCGAATACAATGCACCCCGGAAAACTTGATTTGCGCCCGCCATCATGGTGGAAAAAATTGTTAAAAATACGCCGTAAAGTGGCAATTTGCGTGAAACAAGCGATTTAAGTCAGACGCGATCGTGCTATGGGATGTCCTAGCTTGGTACGTCACAGCTGCAACCTCCGAATGTTCGGCTGTCACAAGAAGGTGGTTGAGAATCCCTTGACCCGCGAATGAGCTAAGGGATCTGAATTTGTACCCATCCGACTCCATTGCAGAGAATATGGTCAATTTCGAAAAAGTTCGAAAATTCCATGTACTGCAAATAATATTTTGAATAATTTGGAATTCGTTTCCAGCTCTTGGCCACATCATTTTGGAAAAAAACTTTAACACGGATTAGGGAAAATTTACAGACTTTTTCCTATTACGCGTATTATTTTTCCCACATTCATTACTGCGAGCATTGTATGAGCGTGTGCGTGCATGAGGATGCACGAGTGCACACGCGCGTGTGCGTAATGTGGACATTTGCCACGTTTCGAGCGCGCTCTGAACTCGGGTTCGGAGAGCACGCTATGCGGTTCGGTCCGAACGCATCGTAAAACGTCAAAACGCGTTATTTGACGTTTCGGATTAGTCAGCTGATATTGTCAGCTGATACCATCTTGGATATGCAGATTTAGCGCACACACGTCGAACTGTCGTCGAAAGGCCAAATTTGACGCGTGATTTGACGTTTCATCAATCGTCTGCTATTAATTTCTGACATCTTGGGCAAATAGGGAGCACGCGCGTTGAAGGTTTGCCGAAATGCACTGTTTGGCGCGTGATTTGATATTACGTGATATCGCCGGCCATGATTGTTTGCCATTTTGGATGTGCAAAATCATGATTCGAGACGGCGAGCGATTATCTCTAGAGTTATTTAACATTTCGATTCGAATAAAAATCTACAGTACGTGTCTTTGTCTTTTTTTGCGTTCACAAGACGTAAATGAAAACACAACAACGTACTGGAAAAAGGTGTTTTTAATGATTAATTGAAAAGTACCGAACATCGGAACAAAAACAAGTTTGGTATTTTTTTCAGACAAGTTGACCGTGCCTCTACCTGGAGCGCCGATTCGATTTATATCTCCGCAATAAATAATTAATACGTGTCTGCGATGGTTCTGAAGGCGTAAACCAGTAATTCCATAATGATGATTATGGTTCTGGGGGATGGGTTCGGAAATCCCCGATATGACTGTCCCGAGCTTATGTTCGCTTTTACCTTACTTTCGGTTATTTTGCGTCAAAGGGTATCGAGACGCTCGGTGGACGGTTTCAAGCGCATTTGTTGATTGACAAAGGTAAAAGCAATGGTGATGGTGGTTCTGGGGAATTCGATACGCCACATGGACGACGATTATAAGCGCATTTATTAATAAAAATAAAAGCAATGATTGTGATGATTCTGGGGTACCCGATTGGACATGCCTGATATGACGGAATCGAGTTCTTCTCTACTTTTACCTTTCTTTCAGTCATATCGCATCGAATAAAATGACGAAGATTTGGGGATGATAACAGGCGCATTTATTAATAAACAAAGGTAAAAGCAATGATTGTGTCGTTTCTGGGTGACCCAATTGGACAGGCCTAATATGACGGCATCGAGTTCTTCTCTGCTTTTACCTTTCTTTCTCTCATATCGCGTCAAATACACTGACGACGATTTAAAGACGATTACAGGCGCATTTGTTAATAAAAAAAGATAAAAGCAATAATTGTGCTCATTCTGGGGGACCCGAATGGACATTACTAACATGACGGCATCGAGTTCTTCTCTGCTTTTACCTTCATTTCTGTCGTATTGCTTCAAATACAATGACGACGATTTGAGGATGATTTCAGGCGCATTTGTTAATAAAAAAAGGTAAAATCAATGGTTGTGATTAATCTGGGGGACCCTAATGGATATTACTAATATGACGGCATTGAGTTCTTCTCTGCTTTTACCTTTTTTTCAGTCATACCGCATCGAATAAAATGACGAAGATTTGGGGCTGATAACAGGCGCATTTGTTAATAAACAAAGGTAAAAGCAATGGTTGTGTCGATTCTGGGGGACCCAATTGGACAGGCCTGATATGACGGCATCGAGTTCTTCTCTGCTTTTACCTTTCTTTCTGTCATATCACATCAAATACACTGACGACGATTTGAAGACGATTTCAGGCGCATTTGTTAATAAAAAAAAGGTAAAAGCAATGACTGTGATGAATCTGGGGAACCCGAATGAATATTACTAATATGACGGCATCGAGGTCTTCTCTGCTTTTACCTTTGTTTCTGTCATATTGCTTCAAATACAATGACGACGATTTGATGATGATTTCAGGCGCATTTGTTAATAAAAAAAGGTAAAAGCAATAATTGTGATGAATCTAGCGGACCCGACTGGGCATTGCTAATATGACGGCATCGAGTTCGTCTCTGCTTTTACCATTATTTCTGTCATATCGCATCGAATAAAATGACGAAGATTTGGGGATGATAACAGGCGCATTTGTTAATAAACAAAGGTAAAAGCAATGGTTGTGTCGATTCTGGGGGACCCAATTGGACAGGCCTGATATGACGGCACCGAGTTCTTCTCTGCTTTTACCTTTCTTTCTGTCATATCGCATCAAATACACTGACGACGATTTGAAGACGATTACAGGCGCATTTGTTAATAAAAAAAGATAAAAGCAATAATTGTGCTCATTCTGGGTGACCCGAATGGACATTACTAACATGACGGCATCGAGTTCTTCTCTGCTTTTACCTTTATTTCTGTCATATTGCTTCAAATACAATGACGGCGATTTGAGGATGATTCCAGGCGCATTTGTTAATAAAAAAAGGTAAAAGCAATGACTCTGATGAAACTGGGGAACCCGAATGACTATTACTAATATGACGGCATCGAATTCTTCTCTGCTTTTACCTTTGTTTCTGTCATATTGCTTCAAATACATTGACGACAATTTGAGGATGATTTCAGGCGCCTTTGTTAATAAAAAAAGGTAAAAGCAATAATTGTGATGAATCTAGGGGACCCGACTGGGCATTGCTAATATGACGGCATCAAGTTCTTCTCTGCTTTTACCTTTATTTCTGTCATATTGGATCAAATAAAATGACGACGATTTAAGGATGATTACAGGCGCATTTCTTAACAAACAAAGATAAAAGCAATGATTGTGCAAATTCTGGAAGACCCGAATGGACATTGCTAGTATGACGGCATCGAGTTCTTCTCTGCTTTTACCTTTATTTCTGTCATATTGGATCAAATAAAATGACGACGATTTAAGGATGATTACAGGCGCATTTGTTAATAAAAAAAAGGTAAAAGCAATGATTGTGATGAATCTGGGGGACCCGAATGGATATTACTATTATGACCTCATTGAGTTCTTCTCTGCTTTTACCTTTATTTCTGTCATATTGCTTCAAATACTATGACGACGATTTGAGGATGATTGCAGGCGCATTTGTTAATAAAAAAAAGGTAAAAGCAATAATTGTGCTCATTCTGGGGGACCCGAATGGGCATTGCTAATATGACGGCATCGAGTTCTTCTCTGCTTTTACCTTTATTTCTGTCATATCGTATCAAATACAATAACGAGGATTAAAGTGTGATTACGGGCACATTTCTTAATAAACAAAGATAAAAGCAATGATTGTGATGAATCTGGGGGACCCGAATGGACATTGCTAATATGACGGCATCGAGTTCTTCTCTGCTTTTACCTTTATTTCTGTCATATTGCTTCAAATACAATGACGTCAATTTGAGGATGATTTGAGGCGCCTTTGTTAATAAAAAAAGGTAAAAGCAATAATTGTGATGAATCCAGGGGACCCGAATGGGCATTGCTAATATGACGGCATCGAGTTCTTCTCTGCTTTTACCTTTATTTCTTTCATATTGCATCAAATACAATGACGACGATTTAAGGATGTCTACAGGCGCATTTCTTAATAAACAAACGTAAAAGCAATGATCGTGTCGATTTTGGGGAACCCAATTGGACATGCCTGATATGACGGCATCGAGTTCTTCTCTGCTTTCACCTTTATTTCTGTCGTATCGCTTCAAATACAATGACGAGGATGTGGGGATGATTACAGGCGCATTTGTTAATAAACAAACGTAAAAGCAATGATTGTGATGATTCTTCGGGACCCGATTGGACATTGCTGATATGATGGCACCGAGTTCTTTTCTCCGTCCCGTCGAGTATGTCCTTGATTTCGGCGCCTTTCCGATGATGTTAATAGGAGATGTTTTCAACTTGTTGCCAGCCGTTAGCAAATATTTCAATAATTCGTCAAGAGAATCATGTTGTTGCAATTAATGACTCAATACGACCGATCGTCGATTAGACGAACGGCTGTCTGCCCCTAAAATCACGCGAATTGAATTAAAAAAAAGGAGATTGTATTACCACGCAAGCGTCGAGATTGATATGCTGTGAAATACAAAGTTTGGCTCATATCGTGTCTTGGAGAGGAGCAGAGCCGTGTAGCCACATTCTAAACATACATTTTGAGACCTCAATCACTTGATTTCATCTCATATTTCAGGAAATCCGTGGGAATCTACAATTTTCAGATATTTGTTTACCATTTCGAGAAAATATCTTCCAACATTTGTGACATTTAGTTCCGGGGAAGGTCGGGAACGGCGCACATCTCGAAATTTTCGGTGTGTACGTATGTACGTATACCTACGCACACACGAAGCCCGTCGAGGATTGCCGGACGCTAGCGATAATGTTGCCTCGCGGTAGATAGCTGTAGGTTGCACTAATTTTGTTTTACCGATGCGAGCAGAAGCTGCGTCTTAAGCTCATTTCATGTTGGAGACGTTAACAAGCGAAAAACGTTTTACCGATACACATGTGTCACTGTCAATTATGGCTTCGGACGCTACGACGTATATCGCAACCAAACCGACTAAATTTCATAAAAACATTCTTTGGAACGATGAAATGTTAGGGAGGATTATCGTGAATATTAGTGAAGAGGAAGGAACTGATGGGACAGGAATTTCGGCCGCAACATTGAGGAAAATTTGTTCGGGGGTATTCGTCGTGTTACCCAGCCCGAACCGTCGCAATTATATTCGAAATTTCATCGACCGACATCGTTTAGCGATTGCCAAATTCGTCAAAATGCACGCGATCCATAGAGAAGTTTCGGAATCATCTAAATTGGAAGTAAATTTACGATAACATGTTTAATCCTCTGTAGCGTCGTGTGACATTTCTGTCCCAAACCGATTCTCAGCTTATTGACATCTAAATATTCCTTCAAAACCATTTTGAGTCCATGAAACTGATGTGTAACAAACCAATGTATCGACTTATTTTAATACAAAACATGTTTTACAATTTTACTCAAGTATATAAATAAAAAGTAGTGATTGGTAACGTTTTTTCAGTCACAGTTTCGAAGAAGTTGGCCGAGCAACGCGACGATTTATTTTAGACCGCAGCGAAACTGCCGTCATCCTGCCACGGTACTCATTTATGAATATTTTTGAGCTGCCATTTACTATTCTAACATAATTAAACATTTTTAAACGTTATTGTTCTTTGCACTTTTAGCCACACAGAGTCAGCTAACGGGAAAAAAAAAATAGCCAGAGAAACCTGTCCAAAAGATAGGATAAGGGTCGATGCAGAAGAGGTAAATACAAACATCTTTTATAGCTGTTAAATGTATCTGCAATTTCGAATCATTTAGAAAATTTGTTAAGGAATTATTCTGTACAGCTCCCTCTCTACATTCTTTCAATCTCTAGAAATAGATTAGAACCAGATTTTTCTTTAGTTCACAGGTTTTCCTCCATCCGGCCCCTCGCCAGCATTAAAGAAAATCCGACGACTCATCCAACGTCTACACAAATAAAAAATAAAAATAATATATAAATTTCTTTTATATTTATATATTATATATAAATATATTTTATATTTATATATTATATAAATATAAAATATATAATAAATACTAATAAAAAATAGACAGTGTACTTCTTTTTGGGGGAGGGGTACCGTTCCCTTTTGCCGCACCCGCGACGGAACTTCAACGCAGCCTCGGGTCACGTCAGTAAAACAAACTTAGCGCAAGCTACAGCTATGTAGCGCCAGGCTAAATTGTCGCTAGTGTTCGGCAAGCCCCGACGGGCTTCGGTGTGAGTATTTACTACGTACATACGTACGCCGCAGAAAGTTCGAGATGTGCTCCGTGCTGGGATTCGCCGGAACTAAATGTCGTAAAATGTCGGCCGATATTTTCTCGAAATCGTAAACAAATACCTACAAATTATGGTTTCCCATGGATCTTCTAAAATATGTGACAGAATCATATGGTTGAGGGCCCAAAATACATGTTTTGCATATCGCTACACAGCTCTTCTCCCTTGCAAGTCGTGATTTCAACCAAAATTTTTACTTGACAGCATTTCCATCACGATGCTCGCTTGGTAATACAATCTGTAATTTTTTTTCGATTTGAGAAATTTGGGGAGAAGACAGCTGGTCGTCTATCAATTTGACATTGTCTGGTCAAATTTCATGAAATTCCGAAGAGCCGTTTAAGAAATCCATGGAAAACTATCAACATGATCGGCCGACGCGGGGGGGAGGAGGAGTGTGTGCGGCTCCCTCGTAAGCGGATTCGATGGGACATTTTTGAGTTCACGGCACCATGCTTGTATCTGCATCCATCTTACATTCGGAGATTTGGCGACCACATTGATCACGACGCTCGGAGGTTGTTTATAGGCGCATTCGTTAATTAGCGAACGTAGAAGTGATTATGTTAAAGTGATTCGGGGATTCGATAGGACATTACCGATATTATCGCATCAAGATTTTTTCTGCTTTTACCTCACTTCCGGTCATTTGGCATTAAAAACTTTATTTACGATCGTAAAACAAGTACAGGCACATTTGTTAATTGACCAAGGTAAAAGCATGGATGATGAAGCTTTAGGCGGATTCGGTGCGAGTTTCCGGATGAGACGGCACCGAGATTTTCTCTTCTTTCCCCTTACCTTCGGTCATTTTGCGTCGAAATTGCTTACAACGCTCGGAGGACGATTACATCCGCATTTGTTAATTAACAAATGTAAAAGCAATGATGATGGAGCGTTTCGGAGGTTTGACGGGACATTCTCGAAATAACGGGTCGGCGATTCTCTCTGCATTCACCTTGCCTTCGGTCTTTTTGCAAAAAAAATAAAAACGGTCGTAAAATGACTACAGGGGCATTTTTTCATTAACCAAGGTAAAAGCAATGATGATGAAGAGATTCGGGGATGCGCTAGGCCATTCCGAATAAAAAGGCACCGAGATTCTCTCTGAATAAACCTTACCTTCGGTAATTTTGCATAAAAAAATATGAACGCGATCAGAAAATGAATACAAGCACATTTGTTTATCAACCAAAATAAAAGCAATGATGAAGCGTTTTTGGGATTCGATGGGACATTTCCTATATGATATCACCGAGATGCTCTCTGCTTTCACCTAACCTTCGGTCATTTTGCGTTCAAATTGATTATGAAGATCGGAAAATGTTTACAGGCGCATTTGTTGAGAAACAAATGTAAAAGCAATGATGATGAAGCGGTTCGGCGGTTCGACGGGCCACTGCCGAAATCACGGCACCGAGATTCTCTCTCCTTTCACCTAACCTTCGGTCATTTCGCGGAAAAAAATATGAATGCGCTGGTAAAATGACGACAGGCGCCCTTGTTTATTAACCAAGTTAAAATCAATGACGATGAAGGGGTTCGGGGGTTCGATAGGATATTCCCAAAATCACGGCTTCGAAATTCTCTCTGCTTTCACCTTATCTTCGGTCATTTTCGAACAAAATCAATAACGACGCGCTGAGGACGTGGAAAGGCGCCGTTGTTAATTATAATAGACAGATGAAATAATTGCGATCGTTTTCGGAGATTCGATGGGATATTCCCGATACGACGGCACCGAGATTCTCTCTGCTTTTGAACAACCTTCGGTCATTTTGCGTAAAAAAATATGAACGCGGTGGTAAAATGACTACAGGCGCAATTATTTAATAACCAAGGTAAAAGCAATGATGATGAAGCGGTACGATAGGATATTCTCAAAAATCGCAGCTTCGAAATTCTCTCTGCTTTCACGTTATCTTCGGTCATATTCGGTCAAAACCAATAACAACGCTCTGAGGATGTTTAAATGCGCATTTGTCAATTATAAAAGACAAAAAAAATAATCGTGATGGTTCTCGAGGATTCCATTGGACATTCCCGATAAGACGCAATAAGATTCTCCCTCCTTCACCTTACGTTCGGTCCTTTTGCGTGAAAATTGATCACGACGCTCGGAGGACCTTTACAGACGCATTTGATGACGAACATCGACATAACCTCACCAATTTTCGAAATCCGTTTTCTCGGCGTCGATGAAGTTTACGGCGAAAAATCGAGCATCAGTCTTTGTAGAATTCATAGAGACAGAAATAGATGCTTGAATTTTACGATAAAAATGTTTCGTCCTTGAGAAATTGCGATTTTTAAATTTCGACTATCTCTCTCACACTCGTGTGTCACGTGGTACGTCTTCATCATGTCTTTAATTAACAAATGTAAAAGCAAGGATGATGAAGCGTTTCTGAGGTTTGACGGGATATTCCCGAAATCACGTGACATAGATTACCTCTGTTTTTACCTTACCTTCTACAGGCGCATTTTTTTATTAACCAAGGTTTCATTTAAAACCAAGGTTGTTTATTTAAAAGCAATGATGATGAAGCGTTTCGGGGGTTCGATGCGACATTCTCGACATCGCAACACCGAGATTCTTTCTGTCTTCACCTAACCTTCGGACATTTTGCATACAAAAATATGAAGGCGGTGGTAAAATGAATGCACGCGCAATCATTTATTAACCATGGTAAAAGGAATGATGATGAAGCGATTCCGAGGTTCGATGAGATATTTCCAAAATCATGGCTTCGAAATTCTCTCTGCTTTCACCTTATCTTCGGTCATTTTCGATCAAAGTCAATAACGACGCTCTGAGAACGTGTAAAGGCGCCTTTGTTAATTATAAAAGACAGCTGAAATAATGGCGATGGTTCTCGGAGATTCGATGGTATATTCCCGATAAGACGGCACCGCGATTCTGTCTGCTTTCACCTTATGTTAGGTTATTTTGCGTCTAAATTGATTATGACGCTCGGAGAACGTTTACAGCCACATTTGTTAATTAACAAATGTAAAAGCAATGATGATGAAGCGGTTCGGAGGTTTGACGGGACATTCCCCAAATCATGGCACCGAGATTTTCTCCCCTATCACCTTACCTTCGCTCATTTCACGTAAAAAAGTATGAACGCGATGGTAAAATGACTACAGGAGAATTTGTTTATTACCCAAGGTAAAATCAAAGATTATGAAGCGGTTTGGGGGTTCGATGGAAGATTCTCGAAATCGCGTCTTCGAGATTGCTCTGCTCTCCGAGGACGTTTAAATGTGCATTTGTTAATGATAAAAGTTACAAGAAATAATCGTGATGGTTCTCGGGGATTCGATGGGACATTCCCGATAATACGGCACCAAGATTCTTTCTGCTTTTACCTAACCGTCTGTCATTTGCCGACATCTGACATTTCCGATAAGAAGGCACCGAAATTCTCTCTGCTTTCACCATCCTTTCTGTCATTTTGGGTCAAAAACCATCACGACACTCGGAGTACGTTTACTTACCGTTTGTTTATCAGCCAAAGTAAAATCAACTATGATGAAGCGGTTCGGGCGGTCGATGGGACATTCCCGAAATTATGGCACCAAGATTCTCTCCCTTATCACCTTGCCTTCGGCCATTTCGCATTAAAAAATATAAACGTGATGGTAAAATGAAAACAGACGAATTTGTTTCGTACCCAAGGTAAAAGCAAAGATGATTAAGCGGTTCGCGCGTTCGATGGAACATTCTCGAAATCACGTTTTCGAGATGTTTCTGCTTTCACCTTACGTTCGGTCATTTTGCGTAAAAAAATATAAATGCGGTGGTAAAATGAGTACAGGCGTATTTGTTTATTAACTGCAGTACTACAGCAACGCTGATGACGTGTTTCGGGGATTCGAATAGGAAATTCCCGATAAGAAGGCATCCAGATTCTCTTTGCTTTCACCGCACTTTTCGCCATTTTCCGGCAACAGGCACCACGACGCTCGCAGGACGTTTACATGCACATTTAGTTTTTAACCAACGTAAAAGCAACGATGACGAAGCTCTTTGGAGGTTCGATGGGACATTCTTGCAATCACGGTTCCGAATTTCTATCTGCTTGTAACCCACCTTCCGTCATTTGCTTTGAAAAATATCAACGCGGTGGTAACTTGACTTCCGGCGCATTTGTTATCTAACAAAGGTGAGAGCGATGAAGCTGAAGCGTTTTTGGGCTTTGATGGGTCATTTCATATATCACGAAACCGAAATTCTCTCTACTTTGACCGTTCCTTTGGTCATTCGGCGTAATAAAAATATGATCGCGCTGATAAAACGACTACAGGCGCATTTGTTAATTAACAAAGGTGACAGCAATGATGATGCGCATTTGTTTATTAACATCGGTAAAACATTGTTGCATAAAGGTAAAGCATTGGTACTTGTTGTATTCATACTCGTGGATAAGTACTCGGTCTCATGTCCATGGTCTAAGTCAGTCACGTCGGGAAAACCGAGGTACTCTTACACTTGTACAACACATTTGCCATTTATGATTGAAGTTACGAAATTATTGAAAGACGAGGAAAGAAAGCGCGAAAGACACAACCTTTGTCATCGCTAATGCCAAATCATTTTTATATCTGAAATTGTATACCGAGCGTTGAAAGATGTATACAATATTTTCCTCACTTGAATTTAAGTAGTTGAATTTGAACAGTATCCACAAAATTCTTAAAAGTCCAGTACACACCAAATTCATGCGATGTTCTGAATTCAAACAATACACGCAGAATATAAATGGAGTTCGTGAAAATGTAAAAAGGGCAAACGAAACAGATTCAAAGGCACACGATTGGGTATGAATCTCAGAATTTGTCATCAACCGCTTCAATATTGTGACAAGGCGTCAGGTGACGACAGTGATTCGAGGAGGATCTGCTCGTGATCATGCTCGAGCGCCGTCAAATCCTCGCAAGCCTTGACGGAGTCGATCTCTTCCATCACTTCACCAATGTACTAATAGGACAAACGCTCTCTTGTAGGACGTTAAGTGAACTTAGTAATTCAATTTAACCCAGGATACTTTCATGGCGGTTGTGTTCCACAGAATCGACGCGGTGCACCTGACCTTTTTCAAAAGATACTATGAGCGATTGAATTCAGAGATCACGCAAAGAATATTTTCCGATGATTGGAATTCGGAAGAGACAAGTGAAAAATGATTAGACCGATTCGCAAAAACCCTTGCAGATACACAAACCCAACCAAACTGATACAGCTAAACCAACCCAATATCACTTTTCAGGAGCGACTCTCTTCCCTTGCGATGCCTTTGGAGGTTAGTCATCACCATACCCAAATATTGAATGGATTTTTTATATTTGAAATGCAAAAAAAAGATTACTTCAAGTCTTACCCACGACGGTTGGATCGACGTCTACCATGACAACCCGAGGTTCCTTTTTACCGGAGCTCATCTCGTTAATAAATGTATTGAAGCAATATTCGTCCCGGGTGCTGAGGTCGATTACTTAATACCGTCCAGCAGTGTTGCAAGTTCGACGCAATACAATTCCCAGCAGGAATTGCCCATTTGTATGCCGGCTCGGCCAATGTGAACCTATCTACAATCGCGCTAAGAAAAGAATGCTCAAACGTTATCACTTTCAGATCTTCGTCTCTCTCCGTGCAGACTTTTTAGTAAACGAATCAATAGATTTTTCGGGTCTAACGTACCATTTTTTCCCTCTTTATCGCAACTCGTGTAACCGTAAATAAAATAACAATTTCCTTGTCGCTCCGGAATCAAACTGGACCAACAATTTGAATAAAAGACCGGCAAATGTAGGAGACGAGTGTATTGTCCGCAGGAATATCTAAGATGACTTGCAATATCGATACGTTCTTACGCACAGTTTGATATTTCGCAGTGGTATCTTAAAAACGAACATCAAATAGAATTGTTTGCAACTTTCAAGACTTGATTGCAATAATATAACTTCAGTGATATAACATCCATAACATAATTTTAATTTGAACTGAAGTTTTTTATATACAATTTTCTATTTACAATGTTTTATATACAATTGTCTATTTACTACTATTTAAACATTTTTATATAAAATTTCTATTTACTACTATTTACAAATTTTTATATACAATTTTCTATGTACAAAATATTAACCGCACAAGCAACAAAAAGTACAACAACTGGATTTTAAGGCTTCCTGAAAGCAGAAAGGATTATCACGTTGGGCTATCAGACAGTTTAAGATTATTCCAATTTAACTTTAAATGAACTATTTACAAACGAATCCCCATTCACTTAGCAGTTAATGACCAAGCGCCAAAACATGAAACTCAGAAAATTCTTAGAGTACCTCAAAATACGGACATTACAGGATAAGAATGAGAGAAATGTGTAAGCCGGAATTCTCAATGACAAAAATGAGCAACTAAAGTTTTTTAACGAGTTAACAGATAACGGTAAGTACAAAGATTTTTAAATAATGTAATGCAGTAGTTTAAGAAATTGTACCCACAGATAATCGGCGAATAATGCAGGGACTTCAAGATTAGTACCGCTTCCACGTTGAGAACCTGAAAGAACTTCACGATCGAATGCTAAATCGAACCATCCGAAGTAGGACGGCTACGGCAAGACTATCATCGTTTTTAAGGAGCAGACGACATGGCTAAGATACCTGGCGAGGAGACGTGAAGAGCTTACACAAATATTGCAGTGTACCAGAACCAACATAATCTGTAACATATGGAAAATATGAAGCTATTAAACGAAAGAGAAAACTGGTCGGAAGTGAAGAAAAGCGGCAGAAGAAAGATATATTTTTTATGACAATACATTCTATGAATAAGCCACTTATTTCAAACGAAAATGGAACGTACCGCTCAACGCCGGTGCATCCTGTTTAGAGGGGGTACCACCTTTTCAACAAGTGCTCTATGTGGCCCCCTTCCTGATGGACGCACAGCTCCAGGCGTTTCGTTATGTTGGCCCTGGTGCGCTGCAATATTCGCGGCGTTATGGTGGCAAACGCAGCCCTAATGCGTTCCCGCATATCGTCCTCTGTCGTGGGCTCTGTCTTATAGACGAAGTCCTTGATCTTCCCCCACAAGAAAAAATCGAGCGGGGTCAGATCAGGAGATCTCGCCGGCCACGATACCGATCCACGTATTCCGATGATTCGATTCGGGAAACGTTCGCGAAGAATGTTTAACGAGGTTCTCGCCGTATGAGCAGGGTGACCATCTTGCTGCCACCACATCCTAAGCCGCAGATCCACAGGAACATCTTCCAAAAGAACGGGCAAAACATTTTCCAACAAATCAGCGTACACTTCGCTATCCATATTCCCGTCGAAAAACCATGGGCCGATAATCCGGTCGTTCAGGATGCCCGCCCATACATTTACTCTCCACTGTTCTTGTCTCGGGATTTGAATGGTCCATCCAGGATTCTCTGGACTCCATTGTCGAAAATTTTGCCGGTTGATGATTCCCCGCTTCGTAAAGCCAGACTCATCAGTAAATAGGACGTTTCGAAAAAAATTGGGGTCATCTTGAAGTTGTCCGAGACCCCAGATGCAAAATTCCAGACGTCGTTCATGGTCCAGAATCGTAAGATGTTGTACAGTCTGCGGCTTGTACGGGTAATTGACGCTCTTAACGATTTTTCGCACCGTTTCTCTATTCATATCTGTAGAACAGGAATGAAAGGAAGGATCCTTAAGAAAAAGTATAAGCTTACGAAGTATAGGCTTACGAGTGAGTGGAAACGAATGAAAGTTAATTCAAAGAGGTAAAAATCGATGCTGGAAGGTAAAAATAATTTACACATTCGTAGGAGTGGGTACAAAGGAAGGAAGATTTGTTCCAAGAGGTGCAAAGGTTTTACACTTTCGTACGGCAGGGTACAATAGAATGAAGATTCATTCTAAGAGGTACAAACGATTTAGACGTTTGTACGAGTAGGTACAAACGAATGGAGATTTATTCGAAGAGGTACAAAAGGGAACAACGCATTCGCAGAAATGGGTGCAATTTTATAATGTTTTATTCGTAGAGGTACAAACGTTTCCCAGAAGATACAAGCGATTTAGACGTTCGTATGAGTGGGTGAAAATGAACGGAGATTTATTCGAAGATGTACAGAAGATTTCGAAGGGTACAAACGATTAACGCGTTCGTCGGAATGGGTGCAACTGAATGACCGATAACTTCAAGCGGTGCAAACGTTTTCCGGGAGATACAAATGATTGAGAAGTTCGTACAAGTCGGTGAAAATGAATGAAGGTTAATTCCAAGATGTACAAACGAATTACACGCCGGTATGAGTGGCTACAAAAGAATAGAGGGTTATACAAGAGGTGCAAACGTTTCCCGAACGATTTAGACGTACGACCGATTGAGACGTTCATAAGAGTATGTACAAACGAAATAATATTTTTTCCAACAGGTGAAAACGTTTCCTAGAGGGTAAAAACAATTAACACGTTTGTACGAGTGGGTGCCAACCAATAAAGTTTAATTTTAAGAAGTACAAAGGATTTACATGTTTGTACGATTGAGTATAAAGGAATGAAGGCTTATTCCAAGAGGTACAGTTGATTATCTCTTTTATACGAATGAGTGCAAACGAATGAACTATTATCCCAAGAGGTACAACGGATTTATATGTTAGTACGAGTGGGTGCAAACAGATGAAAGTATATTCCAAGAGGTACAAATGTTTGCTAGATGCTACAAACGACTTAGACGTTCATACGAGTGGATAAAATCGAACGAAGATTTATTCGAAGGGGTACAAACGGTTCCGGTAGGGTATGACTTACACTTCCCTACGAGTGCGTGAAAACGAATAGAGGTTCATCCCAAGAGGTATAACCGTTTCCTGGAAGATAAAAACGATTTAGACGATCGTAGGAGTGGATGTAAACAGCTGAAAGTTAATTCCAGAATGTTTAAATATTTGTAGGGAAATACAAACGATTCAGACGTGTGCAAGAGTTCGTACAAAGCAATGGATATTTATTTTAAGAGGTACGAACGATTCACACGTCTGTACAAGTGAGTGGAAATGGATGATGGTTTATCCCAAGAGGTACAAACATTTTTCATAGGGTGCAAATGACTGACGCATTTGTACGAGTGCGTGCAAGTGCATAAAAATGTATTCCAAGGAGTACAAATGTTTGCTAGGAGCTTCGAACGATGAAAACATTCGTACGAATAACTACAAACGAATGAGAAACATAAACAAATTACGAACGGTGAAGACATTCGTACGAATAACTACAAACGAATGAATATTTATTTCAAGAGACACAAACAAATTACACGTTCGAATGAGTGGGCGCAAACAAATGAAAGTTTATCCCAAGTTGTGTAAAAACATCCCGAAGGGTACAAACGGAAACGATTGGGACGTTTGTACCTTCTTGTACAAGTGGATGCAAACGACTGAAGGTCTATGCCAGGAGGTAAAATGCTTGATGGAAGGTACTAACTATTCAGAAGTGCATAAGAATGCGTACAAACGGATGAATATTAATTTCAAGAGGTACATCGATTTACACGTCGGTACGAGTGTGATATGATCTTTTTGGGTTCTCAAGTCACCCATAAGGTAGGTTCCGGGACTTGAAAATGGACAACATTTTTTTTGCAAATTTTTTCGATTTCCTTTTAAGGAAAGTCGAAATACTAAATGTGTGATCGTTTCAGTCTGAGTGATATCATTTTCTGGGGTTTTCAAGTCACCCATTGATTTTATTTTTTACTTATTTATTTTATTTTTGGTCTTTTTATTTATTATTTATTTTTGGTCTGTCAAGTCATCCTTACGATAGGTTCCGCGACTCGAAAAATGTTTTTTTTTTTTCGCTTGTTTTCTCGGCCTCTACCTTTGAAATGTCAAAAATGTAAATGTGTGATCCTCTCAATCTGGGGGATGTAAATTTTTTGGGTTTTCAAGACACCCTTAAGGTGCGTTCCGTGACCCGGAAATAGACCAATTTTTTTTAGCCATTTCCTTTTGTCCTATATCAGACATATCGAAAACGTAAATGTGTGATCCCCTTGGACTAGGAGATATATTTTTTTGGTCTTTCAATCCCCCTTCAAGATAAGTTCAGGTACACGGAAAATGATCTTTTTATCTATGGTTTTCTCGGCCTCTTCTATTAAAATATCGAAAAAGTAAATGTGGGATCCTCTCATTCTGGGTGATATAATTTTGTTGGGTTTTCAAGTCACCCGTAAGGTAGGTTTCGGGACTCGAAAATAGACCAAATTTCCTTCTATGAATTTTCATTTTTCATTTCTCCGACATATTGAAGAAGTAGATGTATGATCCCCTTAGACTAGGAAATATATTTTTTTGGTCTTTCGAGCCCCGTTTAAGTTGGATTTCGGAACTAGAAAAATTAAAATGTTTTCGCTCGTTCTCTCGGCCATTTCTTTGGAAATGCCAAAAAAGTAAATATGTGTTCCTCTCAATCTTGGTTATAACATGTTTTTGAATTTTTAAGTCACCCTTAAGATAGAATCCGGCACGCGAATATGGACCAAATTTTTTTTGAGAAAAAAATCCCCTTTATTTTAGGAGATAGTTTTTTGGTATTTTAAGCTCCCCTTAAGTTAGCTTCCGGGACTCGAAAAGTGATCATTATTTTGCTTGTTTTCTCGGCCTCTTCTTTCAAAATGTCGAAAAAGTAAATATGTGATCCTCTCAATCTAGCTGATATGGATTTTTTGGGTAATCAAGTCACCCTTAAGGTACACGAAAATAGACCATCGTTTGTTGGCTCATTTTTTCCATATCCGATATTGGAATTTCGAAATGGTAAATTTGTGATCCTCTCAATCTGAGTGATATAAGTTTGTTGGGTTTTCAAATCACCCTTAAGGTAGGATCCGGGACTCGAAAATGGCAAAAATTTTTTTTTAGATATTTCTTTCTGTCCTTCTCATATATCGCAACAGTAGATGTGCGATCCCCTAGGTCTACAAGATATCTTTTCTTAGTCAATCAAGTCCCCCTTAAGATTAGGTATTTACAAAAAATATATCTCCTACACTAGGTGATCACACATTTAATTTCCCGATATATCGGAAAAAATTAATTTCTCAAACAAAATTTGATCCATTTTCGACTCCCGGACCCCAAATTAAGGGTGACTTGAAAACCAAAAAAAATTATATCACCCAGATTGAGAGAATCACAAATTAACTATTTCAACATTCCAAGAAAGGTTAATGGAAAAAATGAGCCAAGAAAATATGGTCTATTTTCGAGTACCTTAAGGGTGACTTTATAACTCAAAAAATTCTTATCAGCTATATTGAGAGGATCAAACTTTTACTTTTTCGACATTTCAAAAGAAGAGGCCGAGAGAACAAGCACCGAAAATTATTACTTTTCGAGTCCCGGAACCCAACTTAAGGGAGGCTTGAAAGGCCAAAAAAATATACCTCCTAGACTAAGGGAATCACACATTTACTATCTCGATATTTCAGAAGCAGGAAAAAAGCAAATCTCCCAAAAAAAATTTGGTTCATTTTCAAGTCCCGGATTCTATCTCAAAGGGGACTCCGGGACTCCTTTCAAGCCCCCATTAAGATGGATTTCGGGAGTACAAAAATGATCATTTTTTTGCTTGTTTTCTCGGCCTCTTCTTTTAAAATGTTGAAAAAGTACATGTGCGACCCGCTCAATCTGGGTGTTAACATTTTTTTGGGTTTTCAAGTTACCCTTAAGGTAGAATCCGGGACTCAAAAATGAACCATTTTTTTAGACATTCGCTTTTTTACTTCTCCTGATATATCACGAAAGTAGATGTTTGATCCCCACAGTCTAGGAGATTTTTTTTTGGTCGTTCAAGCCCATAATATTATCATTTTTTTGCATTTTTTCTCGGCCTCCTCTTTTAAGATGTCGGAAAATTAAATGAGTGATCCTTTCAAACAGTGTGATATAATGTTTTTGGGTATTCGAGTCACCCTTAAAGTAGGTTTCGGGACTGGAAAAATGATCATTTTTCTTGCTCGTTTTCTCGGCCTCTTCTTTTTAGATGTCGAAATAGTAAATCTTATTTTAAAATTCCCTTGATTTTACCATTTTTTTTTATTTAAAAAATGTTTAATTTTTTAATTTTTTTTTTTATTTTAATTTTTTTTTAATAAGATTTTAAAAAATGTTTAAAATTCTCTTGATTTTGAACTCGATTACCATTATTCGATTTTACATGTTTTTTGTGGCTGTCACATTACTCACCGAGGGTACGAGCCAGACCTCGAGCGCTATGGATCGGATTTCTCGCTATCTCCTCCAGGACCTCTGCCGATCGTGCCGCAGTGACAGGGGCTGCTCGCGGTCTCCTCTGTCTTTTCAAGACGCCTGTATCTTGGATTGTTTCTGCGAAGCTGGAAAATAATTATTATGATATTATTATGATCAATATATTTGATCAAATTATTTTGAAATCTTTCTTTGTTTTACTTACCGTTGAAAAGATTGGCGCGAGGGTACGGGGTCGCCGTATTCTTCCCGATATATCCGGACGGCGGCACTGTAATTATTTTGCGATCGCACCAGGCACGCGTGCATTTTTGTCCGTTTTTCTTCGGCCATGTTTGTGATTTGTTTGACAGATAAATTGAGTCCGGGTAGCGACACAAATAAAAAGCGATCGACATCGATAGATCGATATTCGCAGAAAAACAGAAAACCATCGGCTAAGCAATTACGAGTTGGCTGATCGTAAAAAGGAATACAGGGTGTCCGCGATTTAAAGCGTTCTGGGAAGAATTCACTCAGAATTTCAGCAGAGAATTTATATTTTCAAGAAAGCCTCAAGTTAGTGCCACAGTGGGAGTTTTCGATACAATATGGAAGAGAACAAATTAAAAGCGAACTTATATTTGAGGTTGTCACATCCGAAATTTCCCATCGAATCGTAGAGAACCATGACCATAATTACCCTTCTTTTTGCATTAACATTTGCGCCTTTAAACTGCTTTTAAGCGTCGTAATGACTTTTAACGCAAAATGAGAGAAAATACGGTGAAAGCAGAGAGAATCTCGCTGCCCTCTTGTCAGGAATGTCCCATCGAATCCCTGAAATGCTTCATCATCATTGAAGCCTGCCGACTTTACTACCCGGAGTGTTCCTTCGCGTTCACCGTAGCGTGCCACAAATTTATTACGTCAATAACTCTAACAATGCTGAAATGATGATTACAGGTGAATATGTTAATAAACAAAGATGAAAGCAATGATGGCGATGGTTCTTCGCATTTACCACACGATCGGTCGTATTGAGTCATGAAATTCGACAAGTCGTCGTCATTGTATTTGATGCGATATGACAGATATAAAGGTAAAAGCAGAAAAGAATTCGCTGCCGTCATATTAGCAATGTCAATTCGGGTCCCCCACAATCAGCATAATGATTGCTTTTACCTTTTTTATTACCAAAGGCGCCTGAAATCATCCTCAAATTGTCGTCATTGTATTTGAAGCAATATGACAGAAATAAAGGTCATATTGCTTGCAGAGAAGAACTCGATGCCGTCATACTAGCAATGTCGATTCGGGTCTTCCAGAATTTGCACAAACATTGCTTTTATCTTTGTTTGTTAAGAAATGCGCCTGTATTCATCCTTAAATCGTCGTCATTTTATTTGATCCAATATGACAGAAATAAAGGTAAAAGCAGAGAAGAACTCGATGCCGTCATATTAGCAATGCCCAGTCGGGTCCCCTAGATTCATCATAATTATTGCTTTTACCTTTTTTTATTAACAAAGGCGCCTGAAATCATCCTCAAATTGTCGTCAATGTATTTGAAGCAATATGACAGAAACAAAGGCAAAAGCAGTGAAGAACTCGATGCCCCCATATTAGTAATGTTCATTCGGGTTCCCCAGATTCATCACAGTCATTGCTTTTACCTTTTTTTATTAACAAATGCGCCTGAAATCATCCTCAAATCGTCGTCATTGTATTTGAAGCAATATGACAGAAATAAAGGTAAAAGCAGAGAAGAACTCGATGCTGCCATATTAGCAATATCCATTCGGGTCCCCCAGAATGAGCACAATTATTGCTTTTATCTTTTTTTATTAACAAATGCGCCTGTAATCACCCTCAAATCGTCGTCATTGTATTTCATGCGATACGTCAGAAAAAAAGGTAAAAGCAGAGAAGAACTCAATGCCGTCATACTAGCAATGTCCATTCGGGTCTTCCAGAATTTGCACAATCATTGCTTTTATCTTTGTTTGTTAAGAAATGCGCCTGTAATCATCCTTAAATCGTCGTCATTTTATTTGATCCAATATGACAGAAATAAAGGCAAAAACAGAGAAGAACTCGATGCCGTCATATTAGTAATATTTATTCGGGTTCCCCAGATTCATCACAATCATTGCTTTTATCTTTTTTATTAACAAATGCGCCTGTAATCATCCTCAAATCGTCGTCATTGTATTTGATGCGATACGACAGAAATAAAGGCAAAAGCAGAGAAGAACTCGATGCCGTCATATTAGCAATGTCCATTCGGGTCCCCCAGAATGAGCACAATTATTGCTCTTATCTTTTTTTATTAACAAATGCGCCTATAATCATCCTCAAATCGTCGTCGTTGTATTTGATGTGATACGACAAAAATAAAGGTAAAAGCAGAGAAGAACTCGATGTCGTCATACTAGCAATGTCCATTCGGGTCTTCCAGAATTTTCATAATCATTGCTTTTATCTTTGTTTGTTAAGAAATGCGCCTGTAATCATCCTTAAATCGTTGTCATTTTATTTGATCCAATATGACAGAAATAAAGGTAAAAGCAGAGAAGAACTCGATGCCGTCATACTAGCAATGTCCATTCGGGTCTTCCAGAATTTGCACAATCATTGCTTTTATCTTTGTTTGTTAAGAAATGCGCCTGTAATCATCCTTAAATCGTCGTCATTTTATTTGATCCAATATGACAGAAATAAAGGTAAAAGCAGAGAAGAACTTGATGCCGTCATATTAGCAATGCCCAGTCGGGTCCCCTAGATTCATCACAATTATTGCTTTTACCTTTTTTTATTAACAAAGGCGCCTGAAATCATCCTCAAATTGTCGTCAATGTATTTGAAGCAATATGACAGAAACAAAGGTAAAAGCAGAGAAGAATTCGATGCCGCCATATTCGTAATAGTCATTCGGGTTCCCCAGATTCATCAGAGTCATTGCTTTTACCTTTTTTTTATTAACAAATGCGCCTGGAATCATCCTCAAATCATCGTCATTGTATTTGAAGCAATATGACAGAAATAAAGGTAAAATCAGAGAACTCGATGCCGTCATGTTAGTAATGTCCATTCGGGTCCCCCAGAATGAGCACAATTATTGCTTTTATCTTTTTTTATTAACAAATGCGCCTGTAATCGTCTTCAAATCGTCGTCAGTGTATTTGATGCGATATGACAGAAAGAAAGGTAAAAGCAGAGACGAACTCGGTGCCGTCATATCAGGCCTGTTCAATTGGGTCCCCCAGAATCGACACAACCATTGCTTTTACCTTTGTTTATTAACAAATGCGCCTGTAATCATCCCCAAATCTTCGTCATTTTATTCGATGCGATATGACAGAAATAAAGGTAAAAGCAGAGAAGAACTCGATGCCGTCATATTAGCAATGCCCAGTCGGGTCCCCTAGATTCATCACAATTATTGCTTTTACCTTTTTTTATTAACAAATGCGCCTGAAATCATCCTCAAATTGTCGTCAATGTATTTGAAGCAATATGGCAGAAACAAAGGTAAGAACAGAGAAGAACTCGATGCCGTCATATGAGTAATAGTCATTCGGGTTCCCCAGATTCATCAGAGTCATTGCTTTTACCTTTTTTTATTAACAAATGTGCCTGAAATCATCCTCAAATCGTCGTCATTGTATTTGAAGCAATATGACAGAAATAAAGGTAAAAGCAGAGAAGAACTCGATGCCGTCATGTTAGTAATGTCCATTCGGGTCCCCCAGAATGAGCACAATTATTGCTTTTATCTTTTTTTATTAACAAATGCGTCTGTAATCGTCTTCAAATCGTCGTCAGTGTATTTGATGCGATATGACAGATAGAAAGGTAAAAGCAGAGAAGAACTCGATGCCGTCATGTTAGCAATGTCCATTCGGGTCCCCCAGAATGAGCACAATTATTGCTTTTATCTTTTTTATTAACAAATCCGCCTGTAATCATCCTCAAATCGTCGTCATTGTATTTGATGCGATACGACAGAAATAAAGGCAAAATCAGAGAAGAACTTGATGCCGTCATATTAGCAATGTCCATTCGGGTCCCACAGAATGAGCACAATTATTGCTTTTATCTTTTTTTATTAACAAATGCGCCTGTCATCATCCTCAAATCCTCGACGTTGTATTTGATGCGATACGACAGAAATAAAGGTAAAAGCAGAGAAGAACTCGATGCCGTCATATTAGCAATGCCCATCCGGGTCCCCTAGATTCATCACAATTATTGCTTTTACCTTTTTTTTATTAACAAAGGCGCCTGAAATCATCCACAAATTGTCGTCATTGTATTTGATCCGATACGATAGAAACAAAGGTAAAAGCAGAGAAGAACTCGATGCCGTCATATTAGTAATATTCATTCGGGTTCCCCAGATTCATCACAATCATTGCTTTTACCTTTTTTTTATTAACAAATGCGCCTGAAATCATCCTCAAATCGTCGTCATTGTATTTGAAGCAATACGACAGAAATTAAAGTAAAAGCAGAGAAGAACTCGATGCCGTCATGTTAGTAATGTCCATTCGGGTCCCCCAGAATGAGCACAATTATTGCTTTTATCTTTTTTTATTAACAAATGCGCCTGTAATCGTTTTTAAATCGTCGTCAGTGTATTTGACGCGATATGAGAGAAAGAAAGGTAAAAGCAGAGAAGAACTCGATGCCGTCATATCAGGCATGTCCAATTAGGTCACCCAGAAACGACACAATCATTGCTTTTACCTTTGTTTATTAACAAATGCGCCTGTTATCATCCCCAAATCTTCGTCATTTTATTCGATGCGATATGACTGAAAGAAAGGTAAAAGTAGAGAAGAACTCGATTCCGTCATATCAGGCATGTCCAATCGGGTACCCCAGAATCATCACAATCATTGCTTTTATTTTTATTAATAAATGCGCTTATAATCGTCGTCCATGTGGCATATCGAATTCCCCAGAACCACCATCACCATTGCTTTTACCTTTGTCAATCAACAAATGCGCTTGAAACCGTCCACCGAGCGTCTCGATACCCTTTGACGCAAAATAACCGAAAGTAAGGTAAAAGCGAACATAAGCTCGGGACAGTCATATCGGGGATTTCCGAACCCATCCCCCAGAACCATAATCATCATTATGGAATTACTGGTTTACGCCTTCAGAACCATCGCAGACACGTATTAATTATTTATTGCGGAGATATAAATCGAATCGGCGCTCCAGGTAGAGGCACGGTCAACTTGTCTGAAAAAAATACCAAACTTGGTTTTGTTCCGATGTTCGGTACTTTTCAATTAATCATTAAAAACACCTTTTTCCAGTACGTTGTTGTGTTTTCATTTACGTCTTGTGAACGCAAAAAAAGACAAAGAGACGTACTGTAGATTTTTATTCGAATCGAAATGTTAAATAACTCTAGAGATAATCGCTCGCCGTCTCGAATCATGATTTTGCACATCCAAAATGGCAAACAATCATGGCCGGCGATATCACGTAATATCAAATCACGCGCCAAACAGTGCATTTCGGCAAACCTTCAACGCGCGTGCTCCCTATTTGCCCAAGATGTCAGAAATTAATAGCAGACGATTGATGAAACGTCAAATCACGCGTCAAATTTGGCCTTTCGACGACAGTTCGACGTGTGTGCGCTAAATCTGCATATCCAAGATGGTATCAGCTGACAATATCAGCTGACTAATCCGAAACGTCAAATAACGCGTTTTGACGTTTTACGATGCGTTCGGACCGAACCGCATAGCGTGCTCTCCGAACCCGAGTTCAGAGCGCGCTCGAAACGTGGCCAATGTCCACATTACGCACACGCGCGTGCGCTCTCGTGCATCCTCATGCACGCACACGCTCACACAATGCTCGCAGTAATGAATGTGGGAAAAATAATACGCGTAATAGGAAAAAGTCTGTAAATTTTCCCTAATCCGTGTTAAAGTTTTTTTTCAAAATGATGTGTCCAAGAGCTGGAAACGAATTCCAAATTATTGAAAATATTATTTGCAGTACATGGAATTTTCGAACTTTTTCGAAATTGACCATATTCTCTGCAATGGACTCGGATGGGTACAAATTCAGATCCCTTAGCTCATTCGCGGGTCAAGGGATTCTCAACCGCCTTCTTGTGACAGCCGAACATTCGGAAGTTGCAGCTGTGACGTACCAAGCTAGGACATCCCATAGCACGATCGCGTCTGAATTAAATCGCTTGTTCACGCAAATTGCCACTTTACGGCGTATTTTTAACAATTTTTTCCACCATGATGGCGGGCGCAAATCAAGTTTTCCGGGGTGCATTGTATTCGGAATTTAAAAAACTTCAATCTCATGTGCTCGGAATGTATTTTGCGTTTTTTTTCGTAATGCCTTATTTCTTCTGGCGTACATTTTTCAAGACAAAAATCTGCCGTATTTTTTTTCGAAAAAGGCTCGAAAAACCATTCAAAATCATATTTTTTTCAGACCCAAAATCTTCGCGCAAGGCCCTCAAAAAAAGCATGGCCACATTATAATTGTCACCCCATATATATATATATATATATATATATATATATATATATATATATATATATATATATATATATTGTGATCCCCCGAAAAAACTCAGGAGAACTATCCAAAAAAAATGCGGTGCGCTTCTGGGCCGGGATTCGAACCCGGGACCTTTCGATTGCCGGTCGACTGCTCTGACCAACTGAGCTACGCCAGCCCGCTTACCTCACCTTTCTCCGATAGTCTCTATATGGTAACGCAACGTTACAATTCCCCCTGCCAAAGTCGATTCGGCTCTGGAGGGTCGACTCAAAATTTTTGCCCAAATTACTTCAATACGCAACGGGTACTACAGACATGGGGATTGTTTGAGGGACGGAAGGGCGAAGGGGGAAGGGGTACTACAGACGCGGGGATTGTCTGTGGGACGGAAGGGGGAAGGGTAAGGGAGGGGCTAGCTCAATGACTCTTCTCAAGGAAGGGATTCTTTTTCCACGGCAATCAACGATAATTCGATATTTATCTTGATTACTCTGAGGCCGTGGCCCCACGTTGGGCACCAGTTGTGATCCCCCGAAAAAACTCAGGAGAACTATCCGAAAAAAATGCGGTGCGCTTCTGGGCCGGGATTCGAACCCGGGACCTTTCGATTGCCGGTCGACTGCTCTGACCAAGTGAGCTACGCCAGCCCGCTTACCTCACCTTTCTCGGATAGTCTCTATATGGTAACGCAACGTTACAATATATATATATATATATATATATATATATATATATATATATATATATATATATATATATATATATATATATATATATATATATATATATATATATATATATATATATATATATATATATATATATATATATATATATATATATATATATATATATATATATATATATATATATATATATATATATATATATATATATATATATATATATATATATATATATATATATATATATATATATATAATCCTAACACAGATTAGGTAAATCATCAGATCAATTATGGAGATTGATAAATGGAGTATTGGATATTTTATTAATTCTGATAACACCTTCAAGACGTTGTCAGCAAATTGCTCACTCCGCAGAACCTCACGCTATTCGCGATTTTCATTAAATCTTTTCATTAATTCGCGTATTCGTCCGAGATGAATTCGTCCCACAATGCCTCTTGGAACAGCATTTTCTATATCCGTATTCTATCATTTCACATTTCCGTTTCCTCGTCGTTTCTGGCGCGTTTCCTCAAACTCTTACTATATCCTTGCTCATCTTTGCTCGAGTGCATGCTGCTTGCAATCCATCCACCACTCGGGGCCTCTCTCTCTCTCAGAGAACAGAGGGGAAGAGAGAAGGGATAAGAGAGTGAGAGAGGAGGTGGAAGAGGAAGATGGAGTCGAGCTCACAGTTGAGCAGAAGATAGATAAACTAGTTTTGAAGATGGACTGTGTCTATTACACGAGCAAACAAAACTACCCTACCGAACACACCCGCGCAGCCAAAGTCACTGCTCGAGTTAGTAAGGAAGGAAATAAGAACATGCAAGCAGGAAATAAAAATACTATTGTACAAGGGATTAAATATGAAATCGAAAACTATATTCGAAAAGAAGTAATAAATGCAATGAACACCCCAATGAGTGAGGTGAAAGAGTTAAAAGCAACCATAAAAAGTACTAAAGTGAAAAAACAAAAAATGAATGAGCAGAACTCATCTATAAACAAGGAAGACAATGTTATGATACATGAAAATAAAAAAGAGACATATGCAGATAAAATAAAGAAATATCGCATGCAGGAAAATGTGGTTTCATCAATAACGAAACAATTAAATAAGGAAACATTGGGAGAAATAAAGTCGAGTATACATATAATAACTCTCGGGATTGGTGTTAATAAAATAAGAAACGGGAAAAATGGCAAAATAATACTGGTGATGTGAAAAAAACGGGATCAAGAAATATTAAGCAACGAATTAAAAAAGAAAATATGAACCAGTTACAAAGTGACGACGATAAAAAAACAACTCCCAAAACTCAAAATAGCTGGGATTGAGGAGAGCTTAAAAATGACGGAGGAAGAAGAAGCCCAATATCTGCGCAAAATAAGTGAACAGAATAAAACATCCACGGCAGAACAAGATTTTTCGCTCGGAGTCCTAAAAAAGACAGAAAATGATGCGAAGCTAGGAACAATATTAATGGAGACAGACCGAAAAACACATGAGACACTTCTTGAAAGGGGAAAAATCAAAGTTGGATGGAAAATAGGTCCAGTTTATGACTTTGTCAGTGTACTGCAGTGCAATACGTGCTAGGGTTATCATCATTTTGCGAACGACTGTAGAAATAAAACGAAATGTAGAAAATGCGTTGGAGAACACGAGCAGAAAAATTGCACTGAAAGGTGTAAGAAGTGTATAAATTTTTCTTATTATGTAGAAAAATTTAAGGAAACCGATTTAAGTACGGAGCATGAGGCTACAGATAGAAGATGCGAAATCTATAAACAAATGATATCGAGAGCACAGAAAAGCATAATATATAATAGGGACTAGCAATTAAAGAATACTCTTAAGAATAAAAAAAAGTGAAAAGTCGACATGTGTTCCATTCATAATGACATTAAACATACGGGGATTTATAACTCATAAGGACGAAATTGAAAAGTTCGCGTATGATAAAAAAACCAATGATATTGTGCCTGAAAGAGACTCGTGTAACGGAAGAAATACAAGACTTTAAATTAATAATACAAAATGATAATGTGATGTCGGTTTGGGGAAGATTGTCGATTTTTTTAATTAAAAGGAGTGACTGACTCGCTACAGAACACGGTTGTAGGATGAATCAACTCGGTGTACACGAAGTTGAGCTACTTGAGCTACGTTTATTCAACTGACAGAGATTCGGCGTCTTACAAATTTGGTGGCTTACTACTCTCTTAGCCTAGAACGGAGGCAACTTATAGGGCTGGAGCGTGGGAAATCGAGAATAGTGGGAGGAAGGGCCTACGTGAGGTTTGGGGCGTTATTCGGGAATCCTCCAGAGGGATAAGGCTATGAGAGGGTTTTCTGAGAATTCAGAAAACCAGTATTTGACTATTCCATTCGGGACCTCGATTGGGCGGAAGCCATAAATTTGGAGAAGCCCCGACGATTGTCCGAATGCAGCTGCATCGAGCGGTGGTGACAAAAATGTACACGGGAAAAATGTTAGGATCCTTCTAATGTTTGTGTAGGAGTTTTCGTCGGAATGTCGGTGGATGAGACGGAGGTGATGAAATTCGAGGACTGTGGGAAAGGAAAGAAGGAAAAATTCTCAGCCTATATTACAATAATGTTATAAGAACAAACACAGAAAATAGTAGAACTGGTGGTGTCCTTACGTACGTTCAACAGGGTATTTGGTATAAAAGGCTAATCTCGGAGAGCATTGATCAAAGTATATGGATAAATACAATACAGCTTTCAGAAAAATATGAATGATTGATAATATGCAAAGTATATCATTCACCTAGCCAAAGTCGTGGTAAATTTATAGAATATATTGTGAATAAATGTGAGGATATCGTCGACATAGATCAAGTAACAATAATGGGTGATTTTAATATAGACGTGTCAAAAAAACGCATTATAAAAGAAGATTGATAAAAAATTTATTAATATATATAATAACTAATATACCATGGCATTATGAGGATATACAGAAAGAAGTAAGAAATCGAGACACTCAATATAAAAAAGTCGTTAATACAAAAGATTGGAACGACTGGTATATGTACAAATTGTTAAGGGACAACACCACTGTGACGGCTTCAAAAAATCGATTTTTTGAAAACCATCTAGAAAAATCTAAAATACATTTAAGATTAAGATGCCGTTGGACCCAGGTCGAAAAAATAATTATTTTTGGAGATATTGAATATTTTGTGGAGCGGTGCAGCGCTCCGTGACGCTCGGGGTCCCGCGCCGCTGCGCGCCTCAGGGTTGGCAGGTATACCGGAATATATAAATTTGAGCAGAGACGATTTACTGCAGCGTTGTTTGGGCGGCTTCACGCAAAACAACAACGAAAGCTACAACAAATCAGTTTGGGCAATAGCCCCCAAGTGTCAGTCCGGGAGCAAAAAAATCGTCGATATTGCAGCTGATATCGCGGTATTATTATTCAATGATGGCCTGACAAGCCTCATGAAAGTTTTGGAGACGTTGGGGATAACTATCGGCCCAAATTGTTTCAATTTTTGCGTTGAAACCGACGCAGCGCGGATCGAGCTGGCGGAGCGCTCGCTCACAGACGCTGCAAAAGAGGCAAGAAGAGCCTCTACAAGTTCGAGAAAAGATGCTAGGGACAATGATTTGCTTCTTGAAGGTCAGCTATATGGTGCCAGCATCGCTGATTATAGGTAAAATTTTTTTTTCCAATTTATCGCATAAATTAACAAACCTAAAACTTTGAGAGCGTTTTTCTCAAAACCACTTTTTTGAGTGCGGCACGCAGCAGAACTCGAGTATTTTTTATCCGATCGACTTCAAATTTGGACTGCACCAATAAAAGTAGATTACCTAAAGAAGTACATAGGATTTTTTCGATATCTCAATAATAAAAAAAGTTATCGCCTATTTTCGACGAGAAATTTTGCTCGAAAATCGTCCTTTAATTTCAAAAGCGTGCCTATTTTTTAAAAATCAATATTTTTTCAAATCCCTATGTACTTGTCTTCAAAATATCATATTATTAACGAAAACACTCGGTATTTTTTTTCAGATCGACTTTGAAGAGAGTTCTGCTGCGTGCCGCGAACCACTGCAGAGGCAACAGTACCTGAAGCGGTTCTGTTCCTGTTCTGCTCTTCCCCAGCGTCACCATGGGACGTGAAAAATTTGAAAAAAATTTTTTATGTATCTTCAATAAACAACGAACAAAACAAAAATTTTTTTCGAATATCTCTTTTTTTTCCACAAAAAAAAATTCTTGAAAAATGGCAAAAAACAGGGGGTCACAGTGGTGTTGTGCCTTAAGAAACAGAGTAGTGGATGAAATCCGGGAAAAGAAAAGGCAATATTAAGAAGAAATGATAGATAAACAAAAGCATAATTCAACAACAATGTGGAAGAACCTGAAGCCGCTAATAGGAAAAAAAAAAAAACAATAGAACAAAAAGTCGGAAGTAATCTTCAATGGAGTGAAAGTTACAGATTGCGAGAAAATTGCAAATAAATTAAATGCATTTTTTGTCGAAAGCATTGCGCGTATTTTAGCGGCAATAAAATCAGACGAACAACACAATGAGTACCAAAGATACGCGGGTGCGAGTCTTAATAATTTTAAGAAAATCAACGATGATACACTTGGAAAGATAATAAAAAATTTCGATGATAAGAAAGGTGCGAGCGAGCTAATTACGACTGTGACCCAAAAAATATTGTGGCAAGGAATAAATAAGGATATACTATTAAACGTAATAAATAAATTAATAGTGAATGGTATAGTAGTTGATGAATGGAAAAATTGAGTTGTTAGACCGATACCTAAAATAACGGGAAATACGAAGGCAGAGAAACATAGGCTAATAAACACTCTTCCGGTATATAAAAAATCCTAGAATTGGCAGTTAAAAAACAATTGCTCGAATATATAAACATGCACAATATCATTATAAAAGAACAGTCAGGATTTCGAGATAAGCACGCTTGTGGGACCGCCTTGCAAAGTACACCCATCTAATAGAGAAAGTTCCTAGACAATAGCGAAATAGTGGGGGTTGTGTTTATCGATTTTAAACGTGCGTTCGAGACGATAAATAGAGAAATCTCTCTGTCTCTGTCTCTGTCTCTGTCTCTGTCTCTGTCTCTGTCTCTCTCTCTCTGTCTCTCTCTCTCTGTCTCTCTCTCTCTCTGTCTCTCTCTCTCTCTGTCTCTCTCTCTCTGTCTCTCTCTCTCTCTCTGTCTCTCTCTCTCTCTGTCTCTCTCTCTCTCTCTCTCTCTCTCTCTCTCTCTCTCTCTCTCTCTCTCTCTCTCTCTCTCTCTCTCTCTCTCTCTCTCTGTCTCTCTCTCTCCAGTCCAGTTCCAGCGGTGAGTCTAACTACACGCCATTTTTCGTCGCTCCGCAATTTTTCTGGCCCGATTCTGCTTCTTGGTGCCTCCGGGCGTTTTTTCCAGATTTGAAGCACGCGCAATATTGCTTCTCGTCGTTGCATCTTTTCGAAGCCGGATTTGGTGCATCCCAACGACGAGGATTTTTCTGGAAAGTGACGGGTTTTCTAACCGTATTACGTGAGATATCGCTTTATCGCACCTTTCCATTACAATTCAACGCATGCGCACGGCCCTTCTGTTCGATGGTATTGGTGTGCGACTCTGTCATCTATCCGTACTCACAGGCAGCGAACTTCGTCTGTGTATGTACGTGGCCGTCAAGGAGGTATCACTTTGTTTACAATCTCATTCGGAGCGACACATCGATAGCGCTCGATTCGTGAAGTCGGAACTTTTTCACCTGTGTATGAGTGTGTCCGCTAAGGAGGTATTATTTTGCCTATCAATTTCATCGCAGCGACACGGGAATCTAGAAATGATCCATGCCACCACATTGTGCTAAGTGTAGGAAATTAATTGCGCGGGACCTGGTAACTTGTTCATTTTGTACTCGCTCTTTTCATCCGGGTTGTGCGCGCAGTTATATTATTTCATTGACTGCAAACGCGTGTTGTCGTAACGAGTTTAAAAACATGGCATCAGCTACGTCGACAGCTGTTCCTGTTTCGCTAGAAACAATTGCTGGCATGCTCGTCGAACAACGGGACGCTATAAATAAAATCAATCAGTCCTTAATCTCACTCCCGAGATTATTGGAAACTGTCGCCGAACATTCGACAAAAATTGAAAATCTACAGCGTGAAAACGCACTGATTCGTCAAGAGTTATCTGAGTTAAAAACCAGACGTGCGGCTGATGCGATGAAGTCGAATGAGATAATTATGGCGGGCCTTCCGCTTGGTATATCGGACGAACCGAAAATTCTTGCGCATAAAGTTTTAACAGCAATTGGATTAGGGGATCTATCAAGTCATATCCTCTCCACACGAGTAATCAAGCGGAAGGTCGATACGCGAGGCAATCATATGTCGTCTTCCGGTACGGTTGAAGAACCTAGATCTTTCTCGTTGATTGTCACTCTGGCATCGGCAGCGGTTTCTGAGGTTATTATTCGTGCGAAACGAGCAAAGCGAGAGCTAACTATTCGCGAAGTACTAGGTGGAAATCACACCGGAAAAATCTATATTAACGAGTTATTACCCTCTTCCACCTATGCATTATACCGCCAAACCAAAGTGCGCGCTCGACAAGCTCAATATAAATATGTCTGGACCAAGGGAGGGTTAATTTTCGTTCGTAAGGCAGATAAGCAGACTATCACCGAAATCCGCAGCATCGAAGACCTCGATAAGCTCTTATGAACTCCTTTAGCGAACACATCAGGTGTGAACGATCAAGGTGTTTCCGCTATCGCTAGTTTTGCGCAACTTAGAGTTGCTCATTTTAACGCTAACTCACTTCTCGCTCATATAGATGAAGTTAGAGTTTTTGTGCATGAAAATCCCCTTCACATTATTTCGGTTTCTGAAACATGGCTGAACTCGCGCATTGCCGATGAACTTGTCACCATTCAAGATTATATTCTTGTTAGAAACGACCGAGAGGGTATGCGCGGTGGAGGCGTTGCGTGCTACGTCCATAGCACGCTGCGAGTAAAACTTCTCGACATCTCTCCGTCCCCATTTTCTAACTCACCGGAGTACTTACTTCTAGAGATATTGTGTCCAGTCGGTCAATCTATTCTAGTAGCTACCATCTATCGAAGACCAAAGGGTTTATTGTTTCAGGATTTTTTAAATAGTTTTAATCGCGTCAGTCATGCTTATAGTAACATTATTATTATGGGCGACCTAAATTGTAATTTACTTACCAACAACTATGAATCACAAGCACTTAGAGAATTATTAGTTTCGCAGTCATTATTTCTTGTACCATCAGATGCGACTTATCATACTTCGTACTGTGACACGTGGTTGGATGTTATTATCCTAGATACTTCAGAGAAGTTGTATTCTTTCTCTAAATCTACAGCCCCCTTTATAGCTGGACATGATATACTCACACTAATATTTGATTTCCGTCTACCGGACTCGCCCTCTCGTAGGGTTAAGAGAAGGTGTCTTAAAAAATTCAATGAGACGGATTTTTGTAGTATGATAGATCTTTCAATCTGTCATCTTCTCGATACAAATAAAATGTTACCAGAGTCCTTCGGTGATGTTGACCAACTTGTTGACTCCTTCACGCGATCACTTAACGAAGCGTTTGATATTTGTGCACCTGTGCGTGAATTCAATGTGCGAAGGCGGCCGACTCCTTGGCTTACTGTTGAGCTCAAGGAAATGCTTAAAACGCGCAGTATTTTATTTAAACGTGCAAAACGATCTAATAATGTGTCAGCTTATGCTGCTTACCGTAATTTTAGGGATCAGGTAACAATCAAGCTGCGACACGCGAGGGAGCAGTATCTTTATAATAGACTGGTTGATATTGATGAACCATCGAGACTTTGGAATGAGCTTGCGTCATTGGGACTTGTCAGATCCAGCTTCTCCTCTCCTCTTAGCTTCTTTAGTTCGGACCAGCTAAATACGTTTTTTGCGTCTATTTCTAATGACGGTACACAATTTTCGCTAATCGATGTATTATCCCGCATCAATTCTACACCTGAACCTCGACACTCTTTTTGTTTTTTACCAATATCTATTGATACAGTTGCTCGATACCTCAATTCTAGCGTTTCGTCCTCACTCCGGTCAGGGCCGGACGGTATCTCCTCATTTGAAATTCAGAAAGCTAAATCTTCTATTCTCCCGATGCTTACAAGTATATTTAACCTTTCGATTAATCGTGCTCAATTCCCTTGTCAATGGAAACAAGCTTTTATTCGGCCTCTTTGCAAAATAAATAAGCCTAGATCTCCGTCTGACACTCGGCCAGTAGCTAATCTCTCGGAGTTCTCGAAAATCTTTGAGCGGATAATCTATATGCAGATCAATACTTATCTCAATGAAAATAACATACTTAACCAACGCCAATCTGGTTTTCGAGAAGCTTTCAGCACACAGACGGCCTTATTACGAGTTTCTGATGACATTCGTCGGGGTATTGACCAAAAGATGTTAACAATCCTTATTCTTTTTGACTTCAGCAAAGCATTTGACACGGTGCCACATCTACAAATGCTTCTTAAACTAAGAACGATGGGATTTTCTATCGATACCTTGTGTTGGCTGTTTTCGTATTTGACTGGTAGAACTCAGACGGTTGTCGATGGTCAGGGTCATTGCTCGGCCTGGCTACCCACTAACAAGGGTGTGCCACAGGGCTCTGTCCTTGGCCCTCTTCTTTTTTCACTTTATATTAATGATATCAGTATGAATTTACGTTACTCTAATATAATGATATTTGCTGATGATACACAATTATATTTACATTGTTATCCAGGTGACCTGGAGAACGCAATTGCTAAGATATCCCAAGATGCAACTACCATATCGGATTTTGCCATAGCAAATGGGCTGACTTTAAATGCTTCGAAATCTAAGGCAATGATTCTGGGGAGTAATGTTTACATTCGCGACATTGATCTTACTGGTTGCAGGAAGATCAACGTAAACGGAGTGTCATTACCCTTTGTAACGGAGGTATTAAATCTTGGGGTATATTTTTTACCAAACTTATCGTGGCGACGTCATATCTCTGCAATATCACAAAAAGTTCACCGTGCTCTTTTTAGACTAAAGTTCCACAAAAGTTCGCTATCTGTGGATCTTCGAATAAAGCTGGTATCTTCCTTGATTTTCCCACACTTAGATTATTGCTGCTTGGTATACCATGATCTTACAGATGAACTCAATTCCACATTACAAAAGTTAATAAATTGTTGCATACGCTTTATCTTTGACATCCGCCGTGACGTCCACATTACGCCCTATCGTCATCGCTTGAATTGGTTATCGGTAAAAAATAGACGCTTATATTTTCTCGGTATAATCACTTATCGGATATTGTACTTGAAATGTCCATCTTACCTTCGCGAATTGCTACCACTAAATGAACGCTCCAACAGAAGCTCTGACAGGTTTCCTCCTACTACTTTTTC
>OX101786.1:40166214-40171214 GCA_944452715.1 Ophion slaviceki | reverse complement strand
GGCTCAAGCCGGACATTCCAGACAGCATGATCCAAATTCAAAACTTCAAGATCTTCAGGCGGGACAGGGTTGATCGTATAGGAGGTGGCGTCGCCATCTACATACATCACTCTCTAAAGGCCAAAATAGTCCATGCATCTTCAGGAATCTCATCAGACGGCCCTGAATTCCTCTTCCTTGAGGTTATTGGCATTGGCTGTCCCAAGACTCTGATCGCAGCAATTTATAGACCACCAAAGACCAAACAATTGTGCTCCTTTACATCATTGTTTAATAAGCTCTGTCCACTTTATCTCAACTTTGCCATCCTGGGTGACCTTAACCTTAATATGAACTTTGCCACACATGATAGCCTATTCCTCTCACGATTCATTGAAGCCAATAACCTTTTCCTTGTCCCCTATAATCCTACTCATCACACTTTAACTTCCCATACCCACATCGATCACACCATCGTCGACAGTCAAGACAAAATCATTACTTATGGTCAAGAACCCGTTTCTCTCTCCGGACACGATATCATCTGGGTCACCTACAACTGCAAATTTGAAGCCGAGCTCTTTAAGGAGGTCCAGAAACGTGACTACCGCAACTTCAACGATGAGGCCTTCGTACATAACCTCTCCTCAATCAATTGGACTCCTCTCTTCGAAAATTCTTCGATTGACTTCAAGGTATCTTTCCTGAACACCATAATAACGGAATGCCTCGATGAATTAGCCCCACTGAGATGCTTTACCCCAAAGCACCAACCGTCTCCCTGGCTGACTGATGACATCAGACAAGCCATGCGCGACCGAGATAAAGCATGGAAACTTTTCACAAAATCCAAAAGAGACGCCTGCAATAACTCCCGCGATCGTACGAATACCCGCGAAGATTCCACCATCCACAAGCTTCACACAAACTACAAAACCTTAAGGAACACCGTTCAGGCTAATATTCGGAAGGCCAAACATGAATTCTATTCTCAAGCATTTGACAACATTCAAGACGCCGGAATGGCATGGAAGCGACTACGTCAACTCGGGCTTCTCCGCTCAAAAGGAGACGAAAATCCGCCTGTTGTGTCCGTTGAAGAACTCAACAAATACTTCACCTCTTTCGGGGCATACACCGCAGAAAGTATCGACGGTAGGCAAATTGACCATGAGAGGACCTACAGTGACCAGTCTTTCTACTTCAGCGACATCTCTCCAGCAATTCTCCTCAAGGCACTTAATCGTGCCTCGTCAGAAGCGTCTGGGGCAGACGGCATTCCTTTAAGGGTCCTGCGCTCAGCTATGCCTGCGGTTCTTCCCATTGTCCTTCACATTTTCAACTTCTCTCTTCAACACGGCAAGTTCCCACTAATCTGGAAGAAAGCTTTAATTAAACCGATAGCTAAGGTCAAATCCCCCTCTTCTCCCTCTGATTATAGACCTATATCAATCCTGTGCTCACTATCAAAAATTCTCGAACGCATCGTCGCAGATCAAATCACCGATTTTCTGGAACACAACAACCTCCTTGATCCCAATCAATCCGCTTACCGCAAAGGCTTTAGCACACAAACTGCTCTTCTTCGGATAACCGACTATGTCCGACAAGGAATTGACGAACGCAAGATTACAGCGATGGTCCTCTTCGACTTCTCCAAAGCCTTTGATACGGTCAACCACAGCATATTACTTAACAAGCTCCAGTCCCAGCAATTCTCAGTCTCAGCCATTGGCTGGGTCGAATCTTACTTAACCTGCAGACTACAAGCTGTCCTCGGAACCAATCGCACTCACTCCAGCTGGGCATCACTTGCTACCGGCGTTCCCCAAGGATCAGTACTTGGACCTCTTCTCTTCACACTCTACTCAGCTGACCTCAGATACGCGCTTTCCTCTAGCGACCACAACCTATACGCGGATGACCTTCAAATTTTTCAGCACTGCAGTGTCTCTGATCTTGGGCAATGCATTGCCAAATTAAACAAGGATATCACCCTAATCAGGATCTGGTCAGCACTAAACGGACTCTCGCTCAATACCTCCAAAACTCAGGCCATTATTCTTGGAAGCAGACAATATTTACGAGGCCTCGATCCCTCCTCATTCCCGCGTATAGTCAACGGTGAAGATGCAATTAACTATAGCCCAACAGTTAAAATCCTGGGTGTATGGATTGATGATGCTCTCCTGTGGAAAGATCATGCCATCCATGTCGCGAAATGCTCCAACTCACGCCTCTATCAATTGAAGGTTTGTCGAAATTTCCTCTCTTGGCAAACACGAGCAAGGCTTGTCAATGCGCTAATACTACCGACTTACGACTACTGCTGCACTGTCACCCTTGGAATTGCCAATGAATACAACTCGATCCTCAAAGTCGCTCTAAACTCATGTGTCCGTTTTATCTTCGATGTGCGCTGGGACATGCACATTTCACCCTATTGGGCACGGTTGAACCTACTTAGTCTTGAGGACAGAAGAAAATACCACGCCCTGAGTCTACTACATCAGGTTCTAAAAACAAACCGACCAGCCTATCTTCGAGAAACCTTCACTTTCTGCACGTTGAACCAAAGGACGCGCCTGTGTGATCAGCCTCTACGTCTACTGATTCCATATTTTCGCACGGAATACATGCGTCACTCTTTCTGCATCACGGCTGCAAACCTATGGAACACACTCCCTCCGCCATATCGTCAATTGAGCCACTCTAATTTCCGCGAGCTGCTTCGAACTACGTTCATCCAAACACAAACGTAACCTTAACCCAGGAACACTCCACTTATTGCACCACACACACTACCCGCACCAATGTCACTATTTCTATTCTATTCTATTTTATTTATTTAATTTTCTTTTAATTTTTATTTGTATTCTCACTTTTATGTGTATTGAGCCACCGCTACTTAATAGTACTCGTATTAATTGTTAACTATGTACTAAGCCTGTATGCCAGAGGACTTACTCGTCCTAGAGCATTATAATAAATCTAATCTAATCTAATCTAATCTCTCTCTCTCTCTCTCTCTCTCTCTCTCTCTCTCTCTCTCTCTCTCTCTCTCTCTCTCTCTCTCTCTCTCTCTCTCCTCTTCACACACATTTGTCGTCAACATTTGATTTTTTAATGTTCCATATCATCGGAAGCATAACCCCATGGAAGAGTGTCCGTGGAATCTGGGATTAGCACTCTTTTGTCATCTCTCCAGCTGAGAGCAATTTTCTGTTGCGTCGCCATATGTACAATGTGTTTTTTACTCGTGATCAATTGTTGCGCCTTGACAAGATTTTCGTGCGCAAACAAGCAATTTTTAAAGTCATCGAATGTGATGGATTTCAGGGTTGACCGCCGTACACCCTTAGCTCTCTTTTTCGCGTCATCACAGTCGATAATTTTGAATGAGTACAATTTCGCTCTCAAACCTACAAACTCCGTCATAATACGACCGTTATTCTCATCTGTCATTAGACCTAGTACTTTCTTATTGCGCAAAGGCATATTATACGGATTGTTGGGTGAATAATCAGACGTGTCAAATTTCTCAATATCGCGCTTCATCTCTTCATACATGTCGGGCACGCTGATGTGATAGATGAGACTATCAGTGTCTGTATACAATAATTTTGCTCGATCGTCGAATCTTTCGCGCATGAAATTGTAATGAAAATTATAAATCCAGAGCTTGGAGATATCGAGTATGGAAAATGCGTTGTATATAGGCTTGTTGAATAGGACGCATGCTTGATTGAGCTCGATAATAACGATATTTTTGTCAAATATGGTGCAGCTATGGAACGTTGGCTTGGCAATCTGCGCTTCGGCCGCCCACCGCCCCTTCCACTTTGTCACGAGTCGCACTTCTCGATGTTTCCTGACATTTTCCATTGTTTTACCAAAGACCGCGTTGTTCATGAGTTTGTAAAAATTTTTCTCAAAATCATTGTTCGATTGCTTTCTCGATTCCGTATTTATATCGATGTATTTTTTCAGCCATGCGCGCTGTTTGAATTTGAGGACTCTGTGAATTTTTAGGAGACGCAATCCCAATTTCAAGCATTGCTTCAAATTTCTATAATGAATGACGTATTTTTCTTTTCGAAGCAGTGTGGTCGTTAGTTTTCGCTGAGTGCTACCAGGAGCTACGTAGTGTTCGGGGCACAAAGGCAGATCTTTGTGGGTGTCGTGTAGCTCTCGAGGATACTCCAAATCGACTTCGAAAATGTAGCCCGTTTCGGCGTCGTCGGGAATACTCTCGATACGTTCCCCGAAATTTTCCACCCAAGCGAACGAGCCGAATGGTAGTGACTCACACATAGCTGCACCATACAGGTTATTGACATCGTAATCCATCAAGTATGACTCGGGTTCGTTTGGATTGAAGTTATCACGCATGTAGCGATTATTCGCTTTCCCATAGCTATTGCAGCACTGCGCTACACCACCGCGAATACCTTTCTCGATGAACATTAACATGTCAACGTCGAGCAAGAGTTCGAGTTCTACGCTGGTACATTTTAACATCGCATCAAACGATAGACCGGGTGCGGTAAAATAGTGCAATGGATCGAGGCCGTACGTGTTGATGCAATTTCGTCGAAAATTCTCAAAAATATCTGTCAGAAGGAGTACGTCAGTTTTCAAATACAAGTCGGAATATTCACCCAACGTTTTGAGATTAAAGACGGTCCAAACTTTGCACGCGTGCGCGTAGTCGTCCGCCGAAATATCTTCATTACTCAATCGGGAGAAAAATGTATCTTTCGCAGGCAATTGCGTCTCATCGAGTCGCATCCAAGAGTCCACATAGTCATAGGGAAAAACGCCTTTTCGCGTCAACAATTCAAATTGCGTGGCGTTAGCGCAATGCTTGCGTGTTACTATTTTTTGATCATTTTTCAGGTAAGATGCTAACTTTTCGATGCTACTCGGCATGAACCTCAAAGAGTCGATGAATCGATACTGCACGCGTGTACCTTTGACGCGCTTCGAAAAAGAAATATATTTCTCCTTGTTAATCGGCA
>OX101786.1:40138510-40166014 GCA_944452715.1 Ophion slaviceki | reverse complement strand
AAAGCGTCACTTTGTCGAACTTTGTTCGGTCCGAGAAGAGTGGCGCAGACCACGAAGCTTTTTCGTCCGCAAATCTCAGGGGGTGCTAGCCAGGGTTCGAGGTCGACTTGTGGGATTTGATCGAATCGCCCTGCGAGCGAGCTCTGTGTAGACAACTTTTCGGTCATGCGGGCGTTTTCATTGTCCTCCCTCGACTCTTCTTCTTCTACGTATATATAAGTACACCTATACAAGGGCTTGTGAAAGTGCAGAAAGGGGGACAGACGGCGACAATTGGTGTGTAAGATCAGAAGATTATCTACCATAAAATAGTGTAATCTCTTATCGAAGCTGCCACCAAATCTGGGGCTTGTTTAAGCTATACGTTTTCGGGCCCCCTATATATCACATAAAAGTACGTCCATAACAGTGGGTATTGTATTGCGACTTCAAATAGTGAATGTAGTGAAGGATCAATAAAAACCCTACGAGTGAAATATTTGCAGATGTTTTCCTCATTATTTCATTCCGTTTACAAAGTTTCCTCTACGATCAAGTTATTTTTCTTGCAGTGGATTATTCCTCACAGAGAAAGCTTCATGAACTGGATAACATGGCGCGGAAGATACGTGATTGTTTCTAGTTACCAAGACTTTTTTCAACCAACCCTCCATATTACTTCATTTACGCACAAAGGATCTATAATCAATCGTATTGAAACACGGTTTTCCCATTTACCCGGCACAATTTCAATCTTTCGGCAGAAACTCCTCGACATTCGTAATCAGTGGAAAGCTTCCCATCTGATAGAACTTCTAATTGGTGGAAACGTTGAAAAAATAAAGACCGACCTTTTTTGGAAGCTTCATCAAAATTGCCGAGGTTCTGAAATTTCAAATAACCGTAGCGGCGATCTTATTTGAGTTATGGAGACTTATTGAGGGGTTTTCGAAAACGTTTTTTGGTAGACTTAGAGTCTACCGCTTGGTTCCTTCCGATATCACGATTATCTTTCCCGAAAAGTGCGCTCAAAAAATGGCGAAAAAGATGCAAACGGGTACGTATAGAAAAATTAGCGAAAATGGATGGTCCGAATTTGAAATTCCAATAAAAACCGAAAAATTATATGATCAAACGAACTTACCAAGTGAAATTCTATCATAATTGTATGAAGCGCCTCTTCCGAGATTATTAACTGTGTAGTGCCCCCACTTCTCACCGATGTCGCCACCATTTTATATACTATAACTAAAAAAAAGAAATGAGGATATCGTCCCGTCTCGGCACGTCCCATGAACCCTCATTCTTTAAAGCTTTGCCGTAACAATTCTCATTGGGTCTCGAGGTTACCACCTTGAGCTAGGGTAACTCTAAGGGTGGGGTTGATCATCTCGGAAGAGGCGCTTCATACAATTATGATAGAACGTCACTTGGTAAGTTCGTTTAATCATATAATTGTTTTTCGTGCCTCTTCCTCGAGATCAACTGTGTAGATGTTCAACGCTTGTTACGGCTGGTAAATGTAAAAAAGGAATCTTCCCTATACAGGGTGTCCAGAACATTGACGTCCAAAAATAAAATTTAGGTCCCTTGTATCGTGGGGTATCCGAATAACCCCCATGTATGTCCCGCGACTTTTCATAGTTTTCGAGTTATGAATTTGTTTCTGAATTTTTGAGAATTTACGACCTGACCAATTTTTAAAAAATATAAAAAAAAGAAGAAGACTGTGTCGAAATTTTTTTTGCAACTGAATCTTCATGAGTAGTTTTACTCATTTTATGCATAAAATAATCAGCTTAGTAACTGTGATGAAAGTTATGAAAATGTTGGTCTAAAGGAAAAAATTTCCGTTCGGTAAATTATGACTTAAATTTTCAACTTTAAATTAAACATCTAAACAGGCGACTTCATGGTTCCTAATTTGACCTCAAGAATGCGCCAGACTCTCAGCTTTCATAATCATTAAAAAAGAGTAGTACTTAATAGAGCTACTTTGGCTACAATTGACCTTCAAAGACAGCGAGGTCGAAAATTCTTAAAATTAGCCATGTGATAAAAAAAATGCTTGCTCATTTTATCATTCCTAAGGTTCTTTAGTTTGTTAACTGACCAAAAATGACTGTGAGAAAGCTAAGATTTAACCATTTGGAGGTTTATTTTGTAGTTTAATTTAAGTTTAATGAATTTTCCGTGATCCGTTCTCGTGGATCAGGTAAAAGAGTTGCGCCCTCGTATACAACCCGTAAACGAAGGCGCAACTCTTTTACCTGACATAAATGGGGGTTATTCGGATACCCCACAATACACGTGACCTAAATTTTATTTTTGGACGTCAATGTTCCGGCCGCCCTATATGAGAGTATACGACTACATATGGGTCATTCCATGTCAAATCGACAAATTTTTTACCTGACCCCCTTTGATTTCGCTGAAAATTTTCTATCTTTTTCTACCCCCCGAAAGTTATTTTTTAGAATTTTTTCAAATTTTTTTTCTCGACTCAAAAAAAGTTATGAATTTTTGAAAAAAAACCGCTCTTTTATTTTTAAATTGCCAGAACTTTTTCAAAAATTGACCGTTTGGGAACTTTTTTTAAAAAAAATTTTTGTTTTTAAATGTAGTTTTCGAAAAAAAATATGAAAAAATTTTCAGAATCCCAGATATATGAAATATTTTAGTTTTTTTGAAAAAACCGTAATTTTCTCAAAGTCCGACCGTTTTTTTTTTTTTTTTGCTCTAAAAATACTTCAACTAATTCTGCAATGATCCCCGTTAATCAAAAGATGTGACGACAATCGCTTCTAATTTTTTTTCTTGATTATAAAAAAATTTTTGTTGAATTTTTGCTGATTCTATATAACTTTGTTATGAAATTTTTTTTATTTCCTCGTGAAACCTCAAAAGTTAAAAAATAAAATTTTATTGGAGAATTTCAAGTGATTATCGTCCAAGAAATTGTTATTTAAAAAAAAATAATTTTTTTCTCTCATTGACGTTATTTTTTTACTCTTATGGACGTTTTTTTTTTGGTACTGAAATATGACAACTTAACGTCATTTTGGTACTGAAACATGACAAAATAACGTCAATGAGAGAAAAAAATTATTTTTTTTTAAATAACAATTTCTTGGACGATAATCACTTGAAATTCTCCAATAAAATTTTATTTTTCAACTTTTGAGGTTTCACGAGGAAATAAAAAAAATTTCATAACAAAGTTATATAAAATCAGCAAAAATTCAACAAAAATTTTTTTATAATCAAGAAAAAAAATTAGAAGCGATTGTCGTCACATCTTTTGATTAACGGGGATCATTGCAAAATTAGTTGAAGTATTTTTAGAGCAAAGAAAAAAAAACGGTCGGACTTTGAGAAAATTACGGTTTTTTCAAAAAAACTAAAATATTTCATATATCTGGGATTCTGAAAATTTTTTCATATTTTTTTTCGAAAACTACATTTAAAAACAAAAATTTTGAAAAAAAAAAGTTCCCAAACGGTCAATTTTTGAAAAAGTTCTAGCAATTTAAAAATAAAAGAGCGGTTTTTTTCAAAAATTCATAACTTTTTTTGAGTCGGGAAAAAAAATTTAAAAAAATTCTGAAAAATAACTTTCGGGGGGTAGAAAAAGATAGAAAATTTTCAGCGAAATCAAAGGGGGTCAGGTAAAAAATTTGTCGATTTGACATGGAATGACCCATATATATAGTTTTGCGATAAATGAATTAACTTGTACAACGTTGAGAGGTAACAGCATATCTTAACTATGTAAAATCGCCTTCGCAAACCAGTCTCTAGGATTTATTCAAGGCAAATCATAAAATCTCGAGAATGTTTGTGAACTTTCACTCCAACCCGCGATCTCTCTGAGAGTTTCAATATCGACTCCTCCTCTCTTGGCTGCGGAAGTACATGCGTGCCTTGTCGAATGAGCAATGAATGTGTCTGTATCTAAGCCGCAATTTTTTAACATGTCCTTTACCTATCTACTCAAGGATTGAGCTGTGACTGCCTTAAATGGACTTTTGCATGAAATAAAAAGAAAACGCAACGAACCTCGCGACGTTTGGGTCTTATTTAAGTAGCTTTCTAGAGCAGACGCTGCGCAAAGCTTAACATTTTTCGTATAAAAGGGCAATATCAATGTCGGTTGTCTTCTGTTTTTCCCTGTCGTCTTAATCCGATCAGGTATTTTAATCTCTATCGTATTCTCATATCTTTATATGTTTTCGATCTGTTTGAGGGAAAACGTCTGAATTCTATGCCCTGTGGTGAGTGCCAATATAACGATAAGTTTCATAGATAAATCCTTGGTGGGTAATTCCTCATTCTGGGCTAGCGTGTCTATATAATCTAACACAATTTTGGGGTCCCACGTAGAATTATACTTTGGTTTTGATGGTCTTAGATTGGCCAGTGCCTTAAAAAATCTTTTCATCCTGAAATCCTGAGCTATGTCTGGTCCGACTAACAGTGACACAGCCGGTACGTGTTTTAGCACACCATGAGCTGCACCCTCGTCGAAGGATTCTGTCAGGAAGGACAACACCGCAGGCTTGTCTTACATATGTGCTTATACCTCTCCTTACACAGAAAAACCACCACTTTCTTAGTGCGGAGTCATATTGTTTCCACGACGATCCTGTTAATGATGCTAACATGACATCCGCTGACTTTTCTCGTTCGCCCTTTAATTCGCATGCCCTCCGGACAAGATTCCGCCCACCACTTCCAGAATCCCTGGGCTTTCCTATCAGAGCAAATAAGGAACGAATCAGCCTCAAGACGAATCGGGTCCGAGCTTAGCATGGATTGAAAAACGGGGTACCAGGGCTGATGGCCACTCTGGCACCACCACGATACCCTGTGATTTCTCACTCCTTATTTTTTGCAAAACCTTTAGGATCACCGAAAAAGGCGGAAGGCGTAAAAAAAATAAGACTTCCACGACACCGTGAACGCATCAACCGTAAGAGCGTCTGGATCTCTAAACCAGGAGATATAAGTATCACATTTCGCATTTTCTCGACTAGCAAACAGATCAATCTCTGGTGTTCCGAAAATCTTTGTTATTTTATCAAATTCTGCATTCGACAACTCAAATTCCGTGTTTGATTTTAATTTTCGTGATTCCGCGTCTGCCTCTACATTCATCTCTGAAGGGATATAAGATGCGAAAAGCCAAATATTTCTGACCTCACACCATCTCCAAATTTCTCGTGATAATTTTTTTAGGTTTTCAAACTGAACCCCACCCATTCTATTTATGTAGGAAATAGCAGTTGTGTTGTCGATGCGCAGCAAAATTTGAAAATCTTTCAGATCGCGTGTTAATCATCTTAGGCCAAAAAACGCTGACTTTAACTCCAAAAAATTGATATGATAGAGACGCTCCTCTTCTGACCAGTGACCGTGTGCTTTTTCATGGGAGCTCTTGCAGCAAACTCCCCAGCCCGAAAGCGACGCGTCTGAGAAAACTTCCATATCAAAAAATTAAGTTCTAATAGGATTTTTCGAACTCGAGCCCACCGTCCTCCACCATACTAGTTCTCTCGATACCCCTTCATCTATGTTTAATATACCCTCGTAATTGTCATTATTTCTTCTGAGAGCTCAATATTTTAGTTTCTCACATGCTTTTGTGTATGCAACTCCGTAATTGACAGCAGGGCAATAAGATACTAGGGTACCGACGAGTTTTGCAAAGTCTCTAATTTTGTAATCCCGCTGGAACTTGAATTTATCAATCTGAGATTTTAGAGAGATCTTTTTTGTCTCAGGCAATTCTATCGTCATCTGTCCGGAGTCATAGATAAAACCCCGAAAGGTACGTCTTCTCGAAGGGGTAGTTTGACTCTTATTCTCGTTAACAACAAACCCTAATCTCTTTAAGGTAAACCTGGTCACAGTGAGATTAGTATTACACTGGCTGCACGAGTTTCCGATTAAAAGGATGTCATCAATGTACACGACTGAAAGAAAACCGGGCTTTCTCAAGTATGTCGCCACAGGCTTTAGGATTTTTGTAAAAACATACGGCGCTGTGGTCAGCCCGAATGGTAAAAACGTAAACTCATAATACTCATTCTCGAATCGAAAACGTAAATATTTTCTATGAGACTCGTGAATCGGGACAAGATAGTACGCGTCCTTTAAGTCAAGGGTCGCTAAAAAAACTCCCAGGACTTATTAGTTTTGCAGCCGTTCTTCCATCCTCGAGCTTAACATGTTTGCCATGAACAAATTTGTTTAATTCTTTAAGGTTCAAAATAAAACTAGATCCATCAGGCTTAGGAACGAGAAATATACTCGATACGAACTGGTTTTTCGACGGTTGGCAGCCCTGAATCGCTCCCTTTGTTTGTAATTCACGAATTATAGTGGAAAGCCTGAATATTTCCTCTCTCGACCATTTTGGTTGCGTAGGGACTCTATTTTGAATGATCTGGCTGACGAAAGGAATTTTATACCCGGTTATCCAGGACAAAATGGTAGTATCAGTAGTGGTCTCTTTCCGGTCATCTTCGAAAAAACGAACTCTCCCAGCTATTTTCTCTACCGGTTCTAATATCGTCGTCTCGAGTGCTCCTAATCTTTCCTCTGTCGAAATTTGTGTTGTGGTTGGTGTTGTTGCATTTTTCGAGATGTTTGATAATACTGTCCCGGCCCGCCCGACGTCCGGGAATAGTCCTTGCTTCGATATTGACGGGCGGGGGCCTGAAGTTTTTTGACGGCTTCGCATTTTGCGTAGGCTTTGGCGCGACCTCCAGATCCTTGCAAGTACTCTCGATCGATTTTGCAGATTTGAGAACTTCGTCCAAATTTTTTTCGTAGCGATGAGCGTGTCCCTTAGGGTCACGTTGATGTTGGATATTACAAGACTTCGTCTAATCATGGACTCGTCGTGCAATAGATCTGTTAACAGACTGCTCAGGTCACCGAGATACCTGAGAAAGGGGTTAAACTCAGGTTTGTCTTCCTTGAGAATAAGAGACATGGCATTTCCAGTTGCAGCCACACACGCAGTAATTTTCTCCTGCTTCTTCTTTATACCCTCGTCCCTCTTCACGACCGTATCTTGCATGACAATTTTTACCTCTGAATTTAGTTTCGGCGGGTCAATGAGGGTGCAGTTATTAGGCGGTGGATATTTATTTATCAAGGCCTCTCTTTCTTCGTCAGGCAGTCCTTGCTGTATTGTGACCTCCCAACGTTTTGCCATGTCCTTATCTACGGCCGGCGCAAGAGCTCATTCCTCGCATATACGTTTTCCAATCAAATTAAAAATGGCTGGGCTCAGTTTAGCTTCCGTGTGCACGAGATCTGCCTTGTCCTCGGGTAAAATCATCGAATATTCTGGTACTTTCTTTGGGTCCCGTTCCCGATGCATCCCGTCGGTAGGCACGTCCCTGTGTTTTTCACCGCTCGTTTGTTTCTCCGTCGATCGATTCTCCTCTCTTGAAACTGTTAACGCAGATTGACAGCAATAAGTTAGTCTTATTAATGTCAATTGAGCCAGTGGTGTTATATGCCGATAGGATTATACCAATTTTGTATTGCATACCAATAGGGTTACAGCGCCTGGTACAATTCTTTGAGCGAGGCAGTGGTTTACATGGCACAAGTTAGCGCCTGTCAATTTGTTGCGATAGCGTGGGTTAGAGCCCATCTACGCTTGCCATTCGTATTGCCGAACAGCTTGGACACGGGTTACAGCCCGTTTTTCCTCGCTTTTCCCCCATAACCGCAAAACGATTATTTCGTTGTCAGTAAGCGCTCTGAGTGTGGCACACATAGCCCGCATACAGGTTAGACCCTGTAATTATGGCAGAGAGTCGATCGCGTCACCGTAAACGCCTTCTCAAAGGCTGCAATCTGAAACATACCTTTTGAAAGAAAATAGACTTACTGTAGAGGCGATCTTCCCAACACGAGGATGTTTCCGAGTCGGTGCTGCGTCTTCTGCGACGACGCTTATTTTTCTTGTGCTCATTCCTCTTGTATTTTTTCTCTAGCCTTTTTAATCTCTCCTCAATGCTGGTCTGTTGATTTTCCTTGTTTCGGGAATCGTCCAAAAAACAATCGTTATCCGAATACTCGTCTCTGGTCCTTTTACGAAACATTTTACTTTTTCCAAAAATGTTTGCCTCGAAAAAACAAGATGTGGCTCATCGGTACAAAGCGAAAGAATGAGGGTTCATGGGACGTGCCGAGACGAGACGATTCCTCATTTCTTTTTTTTTTTTAGTTATAGTATATAAAATTGTGGCGACATCGGTGAGAAGTGGGGGTACTACACAGTTGATCTCGAGGAAGGCGGGAAATACAATAATCGTATACTGGCGAATTAAGAGACAGTTTTCGGAGCAAACGATTGCGATGAGAATGCGCGCAGAGCGAAGGTTTAAATCCAAACGGAAAAGAAATGAGCTGCGATTGAGTGAAGGCACTTGTTTTTGATTATCAATTTTCTTTTTATAAGCCCCGTCGCAGTGTATTTTTAGCTTCTGAAAATGAATTGCTTCATTCGTTTTCCCCAAAATCCTTCATTTCTATGAAAAATCGTGGAAAATGTATGTCGGTCGGTTCTCCACGTTTTCCTGGCTTAATTTTGAGCTCACGGTAAAAACTCTGTGATATTCGTAATCGACGGTAAATTTATTTTTCAGCCGAATTCTTCGCGCATCAACAATTTCATCCCTATGTCGTAAAGCTTGAGAAAGATCGTCTTCTTGGAATATTTTTCAATTTCATGGGGTCTGAACTTCTATATCAATCTATGTCAAATTCAATAAGGACAGGACTTTAATTTATTATAGGGAGAGATCCTATTCTTTGGTAAGGTAAATTTGTACCGATTTCTCAATGGTTCCTGAAGTAACACCCTGAGAACAAAAATTGTCGCAAAAAATACCGCAAAATAAACATACACACACACACACACTTCCGGGCGTTCTTTCACAAGCATTACATTTCGGCGTTTTTTAATATTCCAACAATATTGTCACTAAAATCAGAGACCAAATCGTATTCAAACGCAGCTTCCTCTACAAGAAAGTACAATGAGTGGAAGCTTGCAGTCATTTTTATGCAGGAAGGATTCATGAGCTGCAGAACTAGATGTGTGATTTAAAGGAAGACTACCGTTGTTCTGCAGCACATGTACAGTGATGTCATCCCAGAACGGAGTGTGCATTAAAAGGTAGTGGGATATGTTACAAAAAGAGAGACGGAACATTTGAAAGAGGGCAGTGTCCTTTCACGAGAGAATGAACTGACGACCGCTGTCGGTGGACCGGGGGCAGCGGATAGGAGAGTGGGAGTTAGCGTTTTGCGATATTAAAATATTCCATGTCAATAAATATATATTAGGTGTACAACTTAGTTCGGTCCGTTTTCAAAAGATGGCTCTAGGTGCTATAAATGGTTGACGGCAACAGCTGATTTTTGCTGTATCGTGAAGTATCAACATCTCTTAATCAAATATCGTTTACAGACCTTTGAGGTTTGTGCATCAAGTCTAATTTTTACTGCGGTGAAAATGTCGAATTTCGTCCCAAATAAGCACCATTTGCGGAATTTTCTGTTTCAATTGGAAGAAAAGTGCAGCTGAAACCCACCAAATGCTTGAGGGACCATCACGGGAGACTTCTACAAGCAACAGTTGATCCGTTTAAAGCGATCTATAGCCGAAAAAACGTCCAGAATATGCGACCAGACACGAGTCCATAATCTTTCAACATGACAACGCTCGGCCTCACGTTGCTATTGCGGTTAAAAACTGTTTGGAAAATAGCGGGTGCGAAATTCTGGCTCACCCGCCTTATAGCCCAGACCTTGCCCCTTCCGACAACCATTTGTTTCGATCGATGCCGAATGCTTTGACTGCAATATACGCTTCGCGTCACAACAGGGTATCAAAAATTGGCTCGATTCATTCTGGGCTTCAAAAGATGAACGCTTCTTCCGCAACGGAATTCATAAATTACCAGAATGATGGGGAAAAGTAGTAGCTAGCGATGGACAATATCTTGATTAATGTATTAATTCATTTTATCATTCAAATAAGTGCGTATCTTAAGCAAAAAACGGACCGAACTAAGTTGTACACCCAATAGTAAAATATTTGATTTAATGTTTAATTATACAGAAGACAATTTAGCCTTGAAATATATACCCTAGAATTCCTACAACTCAGCAACGTCCTGTAGTTCTCTCCAAACTTTTCCATCCCTCTCCACGACTAAGAGAGGATACTTTTTTGTTTTAATATAATTAATCAAGTTATCCTGGAGCCATACATACAGACAGGCACTCACAATCACCTTAATAATATATTTTTGCGTCGGTATATACAGGGTGTCCCAGAAGTAACGTACGCCCTTCTAGCATCTGGTAGGAAACAAAATTCTGAGACGAAAAGTCCTGTCATTTTTTGATCAGACGCGTAGATAATTAGTTATAAATTAAAATAAATAGCCAATCAGGTGCGCGCTACAGCGGAAAGGCAGCGTAGTGAGGAGGGATAGGGGAATGCTTTGTAATTGCGTGTGCCTGAAAATGTGTGCGGAGGGAAAATTCCGAAAGTATGTGTGCAAGTGCACACACACACGCGCGTGTGCGCACGTACACTCACACTAGGCCACACACACTTGCACACACACACACACACGGACGCGCGCGCATGCACACACTCAATCACACACACTCTCTAAATTACACACACGTATGCACACACTTGCGCACACACACACGCACGCACGCACGCACGCACACACACACACATGCTTTCGGAATTTTCCCACATTTTCAGGCGTACGCAATTACAACGTATTCCCCTAGCCCTCCCCTTTACGCTGCCTTTCCGCTGTAGCGCGCACCTGATTGGCTATTTATTTTAATTCATAATTAATTATCTATGCGTCTGATAAAAAAAATGACTGAGGACTTTTCGTCTCAGAATTTTGTTTCTTACCAGATGCTAGAAGGGCGTACGTTACTTCTGGGACACCCTGTATACTTGTGTATATATATAATTTTACATTATAAAGTGGCGTCGACTATCAGGGGTATTAGGAACATTTCAATTTATCATGTCCCATCAGGTACCAGGGCTATTGGCAATCATATCTATAAGAGCTTTATCGGTACAAAATTTCTCTTTCCACCAGCAGGAGGATAAAACAGTGATGCTAACCTTTAAACCTGCCGATGCTGTGGTTTAGAGATGCATACTTTACCCATTACATCAAAGTCTATAAGACGCAATATATTTCATGAGATATGCGGTTATTGTGTTATAGAATAAAAGGTAAATGCTTTTATATACATTTTGTTCGTCTTATCCAAATAAATTAACATTTCAAGTGCCGTGTCGTCGGAGGCTACATCACTCATTTGATTCGTACTCCACATGAATCTGGTTTTCACTTGCATAATAAATGACGACATTTTTCGCCGAACTTTTTTTAAAACCATGCACGCCAAGTCGTTGCACAGCATTTCCAGTGTACTTGTGTGTTACCTACTTTGTACTTTTATCTAATGGTGATATCATTTTTTTCTTATTATAGTAATATGACTTTTTAAAATTAAATATTAAAAAAAATGTTATTCGTAAGCTTTAACAATTTTGTGTGCAACATGACTAGTAAACTTGCTTGGCTATTTCATAAAAGTGATTTCACTTTTTTTGTACGTTTGCATTGAAGAAGTAAAATAAAACTTATTTTCGAACTTAAATAAAAAGTATAGTTTGAGATATTTGAGATGAATCAGAATTTTTTATATAGTAAAACAAGCTATAACAATTTTGAGGGATTTTTTTTACTTGCCGTTTTTTTACCTCTTTAAAAAAGTTTCTAAAAGAGATTTCAGGTGTTTTTGAAAGGGGAATTTCAATATATCTGAACAAACTAGACGTCTGTAATTACAAACTCGTTTAAAAAATTACCTTTTATTACTGAATATTTTTCAAAGGAAATTTATACAACTTGTTTTTTTTTCTTTTTACGATTTTTTTACAATAACGAATTCACAATATGCTAATTGATGAGAAGATTAATTTCAAATTAATAAAAGTATAGGAAATGCAAAGGGATTACAACTTCTAACATCTATTTTTCAAAGAAAAAAAGGTTAAAGAATGGAACTTTTTACTTTGAGAGGGTATGTTTGTTATTATTCAATAATAAATTGACAGACGAATAAAAGTAAATTCCCTTTTAAAAACAAAACGAAATTTTTGTTTATTGAAAAGAAGTTAAATTTTTTTCTTTGTACAAATTCTACCTTTACATGAGCGAAAATACCCGTCCAAAAACTATTTTTTATCGAGTAAGCGAAATAATAGTGGCCTAAAGCAATATTGGTTTTCCTTCAATTTGTATTTACCAAATTTAAAACTTTCATCACTCGGGCTACAGGGCAAAAATCGGGACAACTTTCCACTTAGCATACTTTTTGTGGACACTATCAACTCGGAAAAAATGCCTGAGCATAATATTCGCGATAGCTATCCGCAAAGATGTCGTAACTTTTGTAATTTAAAGAGTAAACAGCATTTTTGACATTTTTTAACTGCACGTCTTACAGAAGACAAATTAATTAAGAATGGATTTTTTCTTACCTTGACGAAAATACTTTCAGCTGTCCAGAACTGCCCTTTAAATTCGTGTACGATGATTGGTCTATTAGTTATTGATTATTCAAGTAAAAAGTGTCATTTAACTTTGATCATGTAATTGATATATACTTCTTTCAAAGTTCAAAATAGAAAGGATGATCCAAGGAAAATACGTCTGATTGCGTCATTAATCAAACAAATTTTTCCTTGTCTGTATACCTTTCGAAACAGAAACCGGACATTTTCCTTTGCGACGCTTCTTTTGATTTGTTAATAACAAAAGAGCAAACAATTCTTTAAGTGAAAGCTTGAAATCTAGAGATCCTACCTTTGAAATGCTTTTTAAAATTTTCTCCTATGATGATTTTTCGCGGAGATAGAGCAATTTGATAATCACTGAAAAAATTTCATAATTTTTTTGTTGTCTTAATCTTTGTGATCCCAACTCCATGACGCTGAAGTTTGCATTGTCGAAATGGAACGAAAATGAATTTTTAAATGATCAAGCTTTTTTTGGAACGAAAATGAATTCTTTTCAAACACTCAAACTTTTTTGGATCTAAAACGAATTCTTTCTAAATGCTCGAACTTTTTTTGGATCGAAAATGAATTCTCCTAGAATGCTCGAACTGTTTTTGATCGGTGCAGGCTGTGAAAATGCTTTAAACGTTTTTACACACTTTGTTAGAAATTCACTACCTCAATTTACAAAAAGAAGACGCTCCTTAATAATACAAATAGAGAAATGAAAAATGTAAATAGATGCAACTCGACCGCACTTGAAATATTTTCGTAGTCGTTTTTGTTCGAAGCATTTAAACCACTCAATAATTTTCCACCTTCTAGGGTCAAATATTGCGGATGCATTACAGAACTATGTGAACAAGCTCGGACTCAGTTGTTCTATGAATATTCATTATTTTGAAAAATCACATTTCCTGTTGTCAAGACAAATGGATTAACTTGAGTCAGCGCTTATAACTATGTGTACGATGAGTGCGAAAGCTGCCCTTTGTAGTCTTTCTGCGCTTTTCAAGAGACATAAGTTTTTTGCAGATACTCCTGAACCGCACACAAATTCTGTTGGCGGAGAAAACCCGTAGAGTATACGCTCACGGTATTACGAGCAATTCTCACAACAATTAGTGCGGGTGGATGTTTTAGTTCCGGCTTACGACGAGAATGTTTTCGCGTAGTTGATACGGTGCGGACGTGGCTAGGCCCAAGGATACGTTAGGGTTGTTTGGGCTTTTAGCCCTTAAAAGGGCTGTTTTGGGGGCCGCGAGTCGAAAGAGGAGTCCAGTTAATAAGTAGCCAGGGTCGTTATCGGGGATCAGATAATTGGGGTTACTGGGAGCGGGAATCGGAGGGGAGTTCCGTAAGGGCTGGCCGCGTTGGGGAGGCCGGGGAGGACAGGGGTGAGGACGAGGAAGGGGGGGCGGGACCTGTGCGTGGGTCGGGAGCTAGGGTCGACGCCACTCGGTCGAAGATGGCGTCAAATCCCACCTGGTCCCAGATCAGGGGTGGAGAGGGAGGCGTTGGAGGGGTTACGGGTCGGGTGGGCGGTAGGAGAGGGGAGAGCGGTCGGGGGGGGGGAGTAGAGGAACTTTGAACTCCTTTGGGTCTGCGGGGGCCCTTGCCGTGGCGGGAGGCGTGTCCTCCGTCTCTTCCCACCTTAGCACGCCGAGCGAGGTGCGAGGGTCCTCGGGGTGCCAAATGGGCGGTATCCCAGGCAACGCGTTGACTCTTCGCCGGTGTTGCCGATGGCGTCGGCGCGAGCTTTCGCGAGGCATAAAAAAAAATTAAAAATTAAAAATTAAAAATTAAAAATTGAAAATTAAAAATTAAAAATTAAAAATTAAAAATTAAAAATTAAAAATTAAAAAATTAAAAGTTAACAATCAATAAATAAATAACTGTTGTGAATTACTAGCTAGGGGGAGGTAAAGAACGAGATTGGGTGACGATGGATGAATAGACAGTATTTATAATTGCGGATAATTATCAACCAGTACAAATCACAGAACACGGTAAGCGAAAACACAAAAGAAAACACAAAAAAAGAACGACACGCGCGCGCGCAAACGCAAGAGAAAGGAAAAAAAATATTAAAATTAAAATTAAAATGAAATAAAAGATTTAAAAAAAAATAAAAATTAAAAAAAAGGAACGTGGACGTCTCCTACGCGAAGTGCGGTATCCCGGTTGAGCGCTGTGACGAGTTGGAGGTTAGGGGACGCGGAGACCAAGGATCCACGGCTCCGATACTTCGCAGTATCTTAACCGGGCAGGAGGGGGTTGCGAGCACGCGTACTCTCAGCGGCTCAGCGGTAGGGGGGAGAGGGGAGGGGGGGGGGTCCTCCGGCTGACCACTTTCCAATGGCTCGCCAGGAGGGGAAGATTTTCCAGCTAGCCACTTCGCAATGGTTCGCCAGGAGGGGAGGTTCACCAGCTTGCCACTTTCCAATGGTTCGCCAGGAGGGTCCTGTCTACTATTTCAGTAGACGAGAACTGAGGCCGAGCCGGGCTTCGCGCCCTCCTTATATACCCGGCCGGAGCGGTGATTTGCGGCCGAACTCCAGGCACGGGTATACGGAGCGCGAGACCCAGGCGCGGACGTTGCGTTATGGCGCGGCGTAATTGGAGAGAGACCCGAGTGGCCGCGCTGGTGTCGCGGCGTGGGACAAATTCGCGGCGAGTGTCGCGAGTCGCCGATCGCGGTGCTAGTGTCGCAGCGCATTTGAATATTCCCGTTCGCGGGAGAAAATGTACAGGTAAGTATTTGATATTATTTCCATTTCTTTTCAGGTATCGCAGCGCGACGGTTTTGGTAAGTAACAAAATAAATAAAACTTAAGTGTAAGGTGTTTGATTTTTCCTTTTACCTTTCTTTTCAGGTATCGCAGCGCGACGTTTTTGGTAAGTACAAAATAATTAAAACTTAAGTGTAAGGTGTTTGATTTTTTTCTTTTACCTTTCTTTTCAGGTATCGCAGCGTGACGGTTTTGGTAAGTAACAAAATAAATAAAAAATTAAGTGTAAGGTGTTTGATTTTTTCTTTTACCTTTCGTTTCAGGTATCGCAGCGTAACGGTTTTGGTAAGTAACAAAATAAATAAAAATTAAGTGTAAGGTGTTTGATTTTTCCTTTTACCTTTCTTTTCAGGTATCGCAGCGCGACGGTTTTGGTAAGTAGCAAAATAAATAAAACTTAAGTATAAGGTAAGCATCGGGAAACCGACGGAGGAAACTCTTTGGCAAGGTAAAGGCGGGGGGGGGGGCGCTAGTGTTCCTCGCGTTAATTATTTGTGTATGTGTAAGGAAAAATACTGTTAACGCATAATTAGTATTCTTATTTGTTTGTTTCAGATTCCGAAGGTGCATGGACGAATACGACGGAAAAAAAAATATATATGTGCGCCAAAGTGGCGTACAACAATTCCTCTACCGCATACTCCAGAGAAACTCTGTTCTCGTGTAAAAACTGGGAAAGTTTCAGCTTTCGTTGTACTCGTAATAGTTCCCAGGCGAAGAACTACACGGGTTGAAAGCAATGATTCGTTAGACTTTCTCCACAGTACTGTCCACGTGAAAACCTCTGACAAGGAATATCCCTCATCAGGTGTCCGCTCCGATTTTGTTGAAACTCATATATGTGATAGAGCATCAAAAACTTTGAGACACGTATTTTTTTATCTGCGGAAAAATAGATTTCAGGGGGGAAACTGCCCCTCAAAGAAAGGCGTGTCGAGGGGTGATTTTGCAGTTTCACCCAGAAGCACTCCACCGATCTGAATGATACAAAAACGAAAATTCCTTTCATGAAAAGCGATGAAAAATCCACTATGAAAATGTTAAGAACAAATTTAATTAGGGGGTAAACCACCCCTCAATTTGCCTTTTTTCACCCCACACTTAAGAGGGTTGTATGCAAATTAATAAAATAGGTGTCATTTTGAAGGGGAATTAAAATTAAAGTTGACGGGTTTTGAGTTTTGGCGGCATAGCAAGTTTAAGGTGGTAAACCACCCCTAACATAAATTTATTTATCTTGCTCGTTTTTTCTTTGTTTAAAGTGTATCCGCTGATTTTAAATATTTCTATAAACTACAATTTAATGTTTTATCATATTTCAAAATTATTACATTCGTCCTAAGGGGTAACTACCCCTCTGACGAGACACATCATTGAAGTATCCGCTTTGGAGTTCGTTGAAACTCATATATGTGGTAAAGCATTTCAAACTATTAAACTTTTTTTGTATCGGCAGAAAAACGGTGTTAGGGGATGAAACCACCCCTCAAAGTTTCTCCCACAAGCAGTCCACCGATCTGAAGGAAACAAAATCAAAAATTCCTCTAATATTAAGCGATGCACTACAAGAGTGTTGATTAGAAATATAATTAAGGAGTCAACCACCCCTCAATTTGCCTTTTTTCACCCCACGCTTAAGAGGGTTGTATGAAAATTAATAAAACAGGTATCATTTTGAAGGGGAATCAAAATTCAAGTTGACGCGTTTTTGCGTTTTAGCGGAACAGCAAATTTAAGGGGGTAAACCACCCCTAACATAAATTTGTTCATCACCGTCGTGTTTTCTGTGTTTAACATGTATCCGCGGATTCAAAATATTCTCCCACGTTTTAAAATCATTACGTTTTTAAATTTTTACATTTTAAGGTTAAACTATTCCCTCTAATTGCTTTTCGTTTGAAGTTTCGTGAAAGGTTTCACGAATTTCGTTAAAACTGTTTTCATTTCATCGGTAATATCAATTTTATGTTTGTGTATGCAGGCATATTCGTTTTGAGCTTTAGGAGCGGTACTTTGGGAGTGGGGACGTGGGGCTACCCCTTATTCATAAGACTCATATTTTCATATTGTCATAATTATATTTTCGTACCGAAATGTTTCTTCCTCTAATTCAAAAGTTTTGAAGAAAGCATCTCCCATACACAGATGCAATGCAGTAACAAAAATATATTAATGATACTATTAATAAAATTCAAATGGTATATATAAATATATTTAGTTTGTTCGTTTTTTTTTATTCCGCGTGAAAAAAAAATCATATGCAGATAAATGTTTACGCTTCGATTCTTAAATGCGTCATTATCCAGAATGCTCCCGTTCGGAAATCTTTTATCTCTGTGTATGAAGTTAAACAATCAACGAACAGACCGATGTTTATTTGGGGAAACACGACGGCGATGGACAAATTTATATTAGGGGTGGTTTACCCCCTTAAATTTGCTGTCCCGCTGAAACGCAAAAACGCATCAACTTGAATTTTGATTCCCCTTCAAAATGATATCTGTTTTTTTATTTTTCATACAACCCTCTTAAGGAAATGTGCCACACGCCAGAAAATTTCGACGCGGCCTCTCGTTCCGTCGGTAGCGCAGATCTCATAGTTTTTAGCTACGAGTCGCTACCGACGGACAGCGCAGCGATCGCGAATTCGGTCTCGATGCTTCGCACTGGGACGAAGAGTCGAAGTCAAACAGACAACGATCGCTGAGCGCGCGCGTGTGGGTGTGTGTGTTTGCTACGCCGACCGTGTGCAGAAAGAACAAATACCTTCTCGCACGCCGTTCGGTCGTACGCAAGCACCTTACATCTATGTGTGTATCACACAATTCACACAACTATGCGTAGCGACCATGGTACGCTTGTATTGGAAGCATGCGCTCGCTCGGCAGGAGAGCGGTGAAACTTTGTTGCATTTTACATTGTGTATGCAGCCATCGAATCGATTTTTTTTCGACGACGGCCACATTTTTGGTTGTGGCCGTCGTTGCTCAGGCATTTTCCCATACTTTTTTAATTCATTTACACAAATAAGCTCGAGCACAATTTGTAAGGCCGGTTTTCCTCTCACGCTGACCGCACGCTGACGGTCGGCGCTGATGGGTCAATATGTATGTAGTTATAGGTAGCGTTTTTTGAGTCGCGCTGACCGCTCAGCGCTGACGGCCGTTAGCGCTGGTTATACGCGTCCGTGCGCGCCGCGCATCGGCGCCGGCGGTCAGCGTGAGAGGAAAACCGGCCTAACATCGATGCCGCTTATCGTTAACGATATCGATCCCTGCCAAAATTTCAAGCGACTGAAATTGCTGGAAACTCACTCTACAAAAGAGTGGTAAAAATTTACAATGCTCATTATTTAAACAAATGCGTTCAGCATTTTTATCTCTGCCAGGGTTCATATTTGGCAGCATTTTTGCTGGTCAGCTTCTCGAACAATCAAGATTGCTAGCCTCGCTCTACGGAAGAGCGGTGAAATTTTGCGATCGCGCATTGTTTAAACAAATGCCCTCGAATCGATTTTTTTGTCGACGGCGGTCATCGGTGGAAATTTTTTTATGGTTGAACTTTCTAGCAAACGGGGTTTGCTAGAGACTCGTATGGTGGAAGGGTGCTAGCATTTCCCCATTCTTTTTTAATTAATTTAAACAAAAAAGCTCGAAGACTATTTGACATCTTGATGTCGCCCATCGTCGACGAATTCGATCTCTGTTAAAATCTCGAGTCACGACCGAGATCGCTCGAGACTCACTCTACAAAAGAGTTCTAAAATTTTACAATTCTCTTTGTTGAAACAATTGCGATCGGCATTTTTTTCTCTGCCATGGCTTATCTTCGGCAGGTTGTCTGTGGCCGACCAAATTCGCGAGCGAACGAGATCGACCGGGTCTCACTCTGCGAAAGAGTGGAAAATTTTTATTTTTACTGCAAAAAAAAATACGTTTAGCATTTTTTCTCTCTGCCGCAATTCATCTTCGGCAGGTTTCTCCAAGGATCGAATTTTCTAGCAATAACGACCAGTCTCGCTGAACAGAAAAGCGGTAAAATTTTACTATCGCGAATTGTTTAGAAGTCATCGGTGTAACATTTTCCAAAAATCGTTTTGTTAGAAGCACTTTTAAAAAATCCTTAGAAACTTAAAAAATGTTACAATGCTCTTTGATTAAACAATTACGATCGGCATTCTTTTCTCTGCCATGGCTTATCTTTGGCAGGTTCTCTGCGGCCGACCAAATTCGCGGGCGAACGAGATCGACCGGGTCTCACTCTGCGAAAGAGTGGTAAAATGTTATTATTACTAAATTATTACTATCGCGAATTGTTTAGAGGTCGTCGGTGTAAAATTTTCGAAAAATCGTTTAGTTGGAAGCACTTCTAAAAAATCGTTGGAAACTTAAAAAAAATTACAATGCTCTTTGTTTGTTTGGGTTCGCAATTTTTTTCTCTGCCATGACTTATCTTCGTCAGGTTCGCTGCGGCCGACCAAATTCGCGAGCGAACGAGATCGACCGAGTCTCACTTTGCGAAAGAGTGGTGAAATTTTATAATTATTAGTAAAATAAATACGTTTAGAATTTTTTCTTTCTGCCGGGATTTATCTTCGGCAGGTTCCTCCAAGGATCGAATTTTCTAGCAATGACGATCGCAGGAGTCTCGCCCGACAGAACAGCGGTGAAATTTTACGACCGTAATATGTTTAAAGAAGGACACCGGTGGAAAATTTTCGAAAAATCATTTTTTTGGAAATACTTACAAAATTCTTACAACCTCCAAGAATATGATGAATATTCGTTTATAGCCGAAAAAAAACAGTTTTAAAGTGGTTTTCGAGCTATTTTCATAGGGGAGTCTCCGGCGCTGAAAAGCGTCTTCGGCGATGCCATGCCGGTAATCGCAATTCTCAACTCTCGTAAGCCTATTATTATCTATGGGGAGAAATTCACCGACTAAAAATAGTTTTATTTTCGACCAAAAGGTGGCATTAGATTACGGAAACAAAACTTCTTCAGCTCTATCGTCTAACCGTTGACTTCACACACGTTTTTCTCCAAACCACGTTTTCGAAATCGGGACGCAGCAGAACTCGAACAATTTTCGTCCAATCGACCAATCCAATGTCTTCAATTTTTCAAAGTGTTTTTTGAAACGCTGTTTCAATATGAAAAATGGTCGCATCGAGATGAAAAAAATCATTATGAAGCTTCCAGTTTCTAGTTTCGAGATCTGTCGTCAAAACCAATTTGTGAGCTACTGTAATCGCGCAATAATAAAAAATAGCGAGGGAACATTTGTTTCCATATGTTTTGGGGTTTTTTTTTTTCAAGGGTCCACCCGCTCGGGAATGTTATTTTAGTTAAATACATGTATAGGTCAGTTCGCTTGTTTATTCAGCTTCAATTTGGTTTTCTGTCTCTCTACGTCAATTTGTTGCTGAGATATCCGACTTTGAATGTAAAAAGATCCTGTTGTCTTCGATCACCGTTATCTCAGCAACCAATGATTGCACGGGCAGCTTTGAAAACTTAAATAAATTTTCTACACGACCCTTATGTTGATTTTTTAGAAAAAAAACATTTTTTCACCATTAATATTAATTTGAAAAAGGACAAAAAAATGACTTTTTATGGTTTTTTAGTAAATGGACTACTTTATATATTATCGTAAATGTACAATACTTTAAGTATTGATGGAAAGACTAATGTTGCCCGGTTGTTTTTCTGCTTAATGTACCCCCAATAGCCCTGTAAATTTTTAATTTGATCCATCGAACCATTTTTTCGGTTCGATTCATCAAAGTTTTGCAAAACAAAGGAAGAAGTGTATTGTTCTTAAACATCGTGTAATCATCATCAGAATGAAAAAACCAATTTTCTTCGACGTTTTTCACAACTTTGCCCTAGTTGCTTGTTAAAGTCAAGAAAAAAAAAATCGAAAAATTTCAATTTCTTTTTTCTTCAAAATTGTCAAACTTTTCAGGAAACAATACTGACTCATTTCTACACGATTCGACCTTTACGCATCATGATTTCACTCATCTTCAATTGCATTTATTAAAAGTTGATACCCCCAAGCTCTATTCACTAGTCGATCTGAGAACTTGTATGAGATGAATTCTCGATATTTTCTGCGAAGGTTATTAGGGTTACAAAAAAAACTTTTTTTCAAAACTGATCTTTTTTTTACAGAAAAAACCAATTAACATTTTTTTGTAAACTAATCTTTTTTGATAATTTTTTTCTACATTTTGGTAAAAAAATTAATCTAGTTTTTGTAAACCTTAACTTTTTTCAATTTTTTTTCATGCCTAGTTTGAAAAAAAAAACTGTTTTCTGGAACCCTAATAACCTACGTAAAAAATATCAAGAGTTAATCGCATAAATGTTCTCAGATCGACTATTGAATACAGTTTGGGGTTGTCAACTTTTAATTAATGCAATTAAACATGAGTGAAATTATAGTGCGCAAAGGCCGAATCGGGTAAAAAATGAGTCAGTATTGTTTCCTGAAATGTTGTACAACGTTAAAAGAAATATTTTAAATTTTTTTTTGAATTTTTCAATTTTTTTTTCTTAAATTTAACAAGACACTAGTGCAAATTTGTGAAAAAAATCGAAGAAAATTGGTCTTTCCATTTTGATGATGATTACACGGTGTTTAGAAACAATACACGTATGCCTTTTATTGTTCTGTAAAACATTGATCAATCAGTCCGGAAAAACGGTTCGATGGATCAATTTGAAAATTAACAGGGCTATTGGGGCTACATTACGCTTGAAAAAAAAAAACGCGGCAACATTAGTGTCTCCATCAATATTTGTAAGATAGTAACAGATTTACTGACAAACTATAAAAAGACACTTTTTGTCCATTTTTCAAATTAATGTTAAGGGTGAAAAATGTTTTTCTGAAAGATCAACGAAAGGGGTTGGTAGGAAATTTATTCAAGTTTTCAAAGCTGCCCTTTAATTCTCGTTGCAATCATTGGTTGCTGAGATATCGATGATCAAAGACAAAAGGATCTTTTTTCATTTAAAGTCGGATATCTCAGCAAAAAATTGACGTAGAGAGACAAAAAAAACAAATTAAAGCTGAATCAACAAGCTAACTGACCTATACATTGAGTTACGTGGAAAAAACATGAACTAGCCCATGAAAGCTTGAAAAAAAACAAATAAATTTGGCAACTTGCTTCGTCCGCTATTCTTATGATAGCGCGAGAACCGCAGCTCACAAAAAAAATGGCCAAAAAATCGCGAAACTAGAAACGTGAAGCTTCAAAGGCTTTTTTTTTATCTCGATGCGAGCATTTTTTAGATACATACAGCGCTTCAAAAAACACCCCAAAAAATGAAGAAATTTTCTGTTCTTTTAATTTTTGGAATAGTATATAAAAATTAAGGTCGAAAATACGAACTTTTTTTCAAACTCGTTACTATTTAAAAAAAATTATTTTGAAATTTCTCCCCGTACTTCTAAAACTAACATGATTAACGAAAATATTTCACTCTTAGTTCCAGGATTAAGTTTACGATCGTTCTACTGCGCTCCGCAGAGAGTGTGAGGTTGAAGTTTGTATCGTTGGAACGCAACGAAAATTAATATTTGTGAATTCCTTTAATTTATTTTGGCAAACTTTGCTCACAAAAATCTTCTAACCATTTTTTAAGAATTTTTCTGAATTTAGCAATCTACAATATAAATCTTTTTATAAAAGATTTTCTATAACAATAAAAATATAAATAATAAAATGTAAGCAAGAGCTTTCGTTGCGTTCCAACGATGCAAACTTCAACAGCATGGAGAAGGTTGACTGAAAACCAATAGTGCTATAGCAACTCGTGCACCGCGATTTTCTATTGTTTTGACAAATAAACTCTTTTTACATACTTCAATATATACCTATTATAGCCTAAAAGTTATTTTGACCATGTATTTTATTGTTTTCTTTTAAAAAAATCGAAACTGGTCGAAAATGGGCAGTGACAGTGGTGTCCTTCTTCCTTGACACACTGCGTCATTTTGACCTGAACGAATTTGAGATAAAATGCTGAATTTCCCAAAATTCAAAGTTTTCGACAATTTTGTTTGTTGTTTGATACACTTTGTCCACAGCTCGCCTCACGAAGGCATGGGTACGGTGCTGATGCCATCAGACGACTGAGATTCAGCCCGGACAGTGGCTTATTCTCCTCGAAAAGTTTCATCAGAAATATTTTGTCCATAGTCCACCAGGGAACGGAGAAGAAACTCTGCGTTACGCTGGTTTTTCTTGAAACACAATTTTTCAAAACAGCACGCAGCATAACTCCAACAATTTTTATTATTATCACTCCAAATTTTGAGCACATGTTTAAAATAACATTCCAAAGAGAAACACGTAGGAATTTTCTATGAGTTAGATATAACTTTAGTTATTACCAAATGATTGTCCTTTTTTCTGTTGAAAATTAAGTTTTTGGTTTAATGCTTCCCAATTACACAAAAATTAATATTTTCACAATCCTCTACGTATTTCTCTAGCTATACTCGTGTAAATTAATAGAATTTTTTAAATTTTATTCTAAAATCAAATTTGCGTCAGCTATACTGCGTGCCACAGAGCGGCTCAAATTCAACATGTCTCGCCAGAATGGCTCCAGCGTCACCTTTTGGCATAATTTTTTAATATACACTCCATTTTGTTCACTCGAAGATATAACTAATAACATCCTTGAATATTAATATGCTCTTATTTGTCCTTCTACAAAAAAAAATCGCGAAATATCACTCTATTTTGGACGTTTACAGTGGTGTAAGCAACAATGGTAAAACGAGCGTGCGCTCTTGATTTCTATCGATTTTGTTCAAATTTTAACGAGATATTGTTCATATCATTATTCAAGTTTGAGTGAAATTTCAGAACAGTTGACTATTTAGATTGGGAGATAATGGATTTTTTAATAGCAACTCTTAACACTGCAGGGTCTCCATTGGCCGAAAGTCAGGTCACATGATTCGGCGTACCATTCTATTGGGTTATTAATTTTGAAAAAAAATTATGATTAGATAGCAAACTAGTTAGGGAACGAGTGAAAAAACTTTCGATTGTCTTTATTATTCAGTTTTGCTAAAGACGTTCAGTAACGACAGGATAACTCTCGGTAAAAAATATTTGTCCCCTATAATAAGAAGACATTATGCAGTACCATAGAACAGTATTGTTGAATATTTCGAGAAAAGAGATAAATATCGTGTTCCTAAAGTTAAAAACTTTTAACGTAAAAAAATATTTGCCTTATAAACATTAATATTTTATATTGCTTATGTTATTGCATTGTGTCTTTTTATAGAGGACAAATATTTGTTACGGAAAATTACTAAAATTACAAAGTTGCAATTTTAAAACCCATTATCTCCGAATCTAAATAGTCGACTGTTCTGAAATTTCACTGAAACATGCATAATGATACATACAATGTCTGGTAAAAATTTGAACAAAGCTACAGAAATCAAGAGCACGCGCTCCTTCTACCTGAACGCGTTTCAACCGTTGACCATTCAATTCTGTTGGGCTGGAGGTTTGGATCAGTCGACGCTGAGTATGAGATGATGGTAGCCGTAACCATTGAGATGCAAGAAGGCCCTAAATTTCATTCCAATTGGTTGTTCCGTTCAGGAGAATTCCCATTCCAAAATTTCGAAGCGGTCGGAGGAGTATGGCACATGGCCTTAACTGCGGGGTGAAAAACGGCAAATGGAGGGGTGGTGTACCCCTTAATTATATTTCTAATCAACACTCTTGTAGTGGATTTTTCATCGCTTAATATTAGAGAAATTTTCGATTTTGTTTCATTCAGATCGATGGACTGCTTGTGGGAGAAACTTTGAGGGGTGGTTTCATCCCCTAACACCGTTTTTCTGCCGATATAAAAAAAACAATGTTTAACAGTTTTCAATGCTTTACCACATATATGAGTTTCAACGAAATCGAAAGCGGATACTTCAATGATATTTCTCGTCAGAAGGGTAGTTACCCCTTAAGGCGTTACCCCCACTTGTAGCGCAAAAAAGGCCTTTTTTATGAATTTTTTTAAAGAAAACTACAAAACTTTTTTAATCGATCAATATGCCATCTTAAAGAACATATCTTGAAGAACTTTCAGTAATTTTTTTATTGAAAAATATTACATTGTTTAGTGGCAAATGGCCGTCAATGAAATAATGAACACGGTTTGCGGTGACCAACATTGCGGCAAAGTGGATCATCTGAAAAAAAAATGCGGATGGATTTAGTCAAATATAAGTATAAACTAGTCTTTAATTGAAGGATTTTAAAAAATATTGATTTTTCACAAAAGGCGGACAGTCAAAGTTAATGGTTCGATTTTAACGAAAAATACGGCCGTTTTTTGGCTATAAAACGGCCATTTTTTTCAAAAAAAAATCGATCTATTAAAGACTACATTTTTATATATTAAATAAGCCTGCAAAATTTCAAGATCGGTTCATTAGTGTTCGAGTAATCTCGGTCACCGACTTCAGAAATGCCATTTTGAGAAAAACGCGTTTAAAGTTTCAATTTCAGTTTACACGAAGAAAATATTTTTTTTTGTAAACTTACATAGAGTCATCTATTCCGGGCATCAAAAAAAACTGCACTTCAAAAAAATGCAATAAAAAAAATCGATTTTTTCAAAATCGCAAGTGGGGGTAACCCCTTAAGACGAATGTAATAATTTTGAAATATGATAAAACATTAAATTGTAGGTTATAGAAATATTTAAAATCAGCGGATACACTTTAAACAAAGAAAGAACGAACATGATAAATAAATTTATGTTAGAGGTGGTTTACCCCCTTAAATTTGCTATACCACCAAAACGCAAAAACTCGTCAACTTTAATTTTAATTTCCTTTTAAAATGATACCTGTTTTATTAATTTGCATACAACCCTCTTAAGTGTGGGGTGAAAAAAAGGCAAATTGAGAGGTGGTTTACCCCCTAATTTAATGTTTTCTTAAAATTTTCATAGTGGATTTTTCATTGCTTTTCATTAGAAGAATTTTCGTTGTGTTTCATTCAGATCGGTGGATTGCTTCTGGGTGAAACTGCAAAGTCACCCCTCGACACGCCTTTCTTTGAGGGGCAGTTTCCCACCTTAAATCTGTTTTTCCACAGATAAAAAAAAATACGTGTCTCAAAGTTTTCGATGCTCTATCACATATATGAGCTTCAACAAAATCGGAGGCGGACACTTGAGGGATTTTCCTTGCGAGTAACATTTCAAACTTTCTTTAGGGGAATTCAGTGAATCATCATAACATATCTCTCGCCGCTGAACAAAATGACAAGTTTGATAAACAGTCGGGCAAGTTATTCAAATTTCCACAGAATGTGAAAATTGTCATCTTGTTCAGCGGCGAGAGAAATCTTCTGATGATTCATGTTATGAAATGTTAGTCAGAGTTTTTGACATGAAAAGTACTGTGCAGAAAGTCTAACAAAACATTGTTTTCATCACTTGTGGTTCTTCGCATGGACAATTGTGAGTACAGCAAGAGGTGAGGTTTTCCAAATTGTTATGACCGAACAAAGTTTATCGGTTGATGTAGGGTAGAAATGGGTTTGCGACACAAAAGCATTTCAAAAGAGCTTTCGTCTCTTGCAAAGCGCAGAGAGCACACTGCGAAGTGCAGCTTTCACAGTCATTGTACACACAGTTAAAAGCACTGACGCAAGGCAATTCATTAATCTTCACGACACTATACATAATTATTTAAAGCAGTTATGAGCATTTATAGAAAAACTGATGCCCAGCTTGTTCACGTTGTTCTATGATGAGTGCACAACGTTTGGACGCAGAAGGTATGTGATTATTTTTTCTTACCTGTATTACTAGGAGATTGCATGTGTTTGACCTTTACTTTTTGCGTTATCTCGTAAATCGATTATTGCCGTGTCCATAAAGTCAGAGTCAATTTTCTGAGGTCTGCATCCGCGATGTAAAGAACCTTCGACAAATTTATTTGTGGCTCTGAAAAGAGCCGTTTGTTTTTTTTTCGAGGTTACTTCGTCAAATTAATATGGCCCTAAAGAAGGCCATTTCTTTT
>OX101786.1:40103510-40133510 GCA_944452715.1 Ophion slaviceki | reverse complement strand
ACATTGCCGCGAAGGCCCTCCACACGATATGCGCAATCGTTGTCCCAGCTGTTACCCGGTCATGTCACATCTGAAAAAAAAATCAGCTCATTCGTGAGTAGTGTCGCTACAATATAGCGTAGCGGTTTTGTTTTGACCATTAAAAAAATTATGGTGAGCCATAATTTCGGTGAAAAATACAATTTTTTTTCTTCGGCTCACCATAATTTTTTTAATGGTCGAAAAAAACCGCTACGCTACATTGTAGCGACACTACTCACGAATGAGCTGATTTTTTTTCAGATGTGACATGACCGGGTAACAGCTGGGACAACGACTGCGCGTATCGTGCGGAGGGCCTTCGCGGCAATGTGCATAACGGCGCCATTTTTCAATATTTTGAACGGAAATTTATTAACGTTATTCTTAAAGCCCTTTCTGACGTTGTGTAAAAAATAAAAATATTGCGGCCTATACTTTCGAGTTTATTATTTTTTTTTATAAATATACCCATTTTTCGATCGGCCAAGGTGGCCAGACGCCTTAAGGGGGAATATGAGTGTGACAGGCTGAAAAATGAGGTATTTTTGGGATTTTTTTTTAAACGGCTCGATCAAATTATTTGAAATTTTGTGTATTAATTATTGAAGTAATGAAGCATACAAGGATTTTTTTTTATTTTTAGTACATTTTATTAAGCCGGGGAGCGGTCGCGAAATGGCGTCTCAAAAAATGACTCCCCGCCCCCATGGAAATTTATATACGCAAAAATATACTGCAAATTTATTTTATTAATAATTGTAATATATGTGAAATGTATGCCATATATTGAAAATATATGTTGCATATATGTGCCAAATTCTAATTTTCGTAACGTTTTTATATATGAGATGTGCGTAGCATATCTGTATATAGTGTTTGTATGTAATAGCGTACTAACTTTAACTGTAAGTTAAGTTTTTTTAAGTTTAAGTTTTAAGTTTTATTAAGTTTAACTGTAATAGTGTTTATACACAGCATATATTTTTTGCCAGGAATATGTATCAAAAATGTATGCGTCATATATGACGCATACATTTTTGATATATTTTTCTGACAAAAAAATAGATTGAAAATATATCGAAAATATATGGGTCATATATGCGTCATATATTTGATGCATATATACTGAATATATACGTATTATTCTATTTTTCGTCACTATATATGCGACCGATATATATATATATATATATATATATATATATATATATATATATATGTAGCATATATTTTCTGCATATATTGTACATACATACATTTCCATAGGGGCGACGGTTGACAGCATAAGTGCCATACCAAGCATCTGAAATGAAAAATGCAAAAAGATTAGTAAATTATAATAGTATAGCTATCGCAGCATCGTAGGAAATTTGAAAATTTTGATTAGAAAAAAATGGCGGTCATTTTTAAAAAATCGAATTTTACACAAAAATTTTGCAGTAAATTGTTAATAAAAAACGTAACAATTAAAAAAAAACTCTACCATGCGACGATAGCGATAAGTTTTCTGAAGAGAATCCTTTTTGAATGAAGTCGATTGGACAAAATTTGACAGAGTTATGTTGTCAACCAGGTCAAAAAACATGGTTTCGAGAAAAACGCGTTTAAAGTTTTGAAAGGATAAAATTGAATGCTGTAACTTAAATATTAATATAAAACAAGTTCTTACCGATTAGTCTGCTATCCCTGGACCATACAGAAGCTCTTTTGCGCCCAGCAATATCATATCCTCATCCTGAAGTGGGTTTATAGCACTCAAGCGTCCCTCGTGCGTGTTTGCTGCTCAGTAGCGATCGGCGTCCTTGATACGTTTTCGGTCGATTTCGTGGCAAGAGTTGAACCGTTTCTCGCCTATGGAGATGCCCAAGTCCTCAACAACATCCAACAAAGCCACGTGACCATCGTTAAATATTATAGCAGCCAAATTAGCGGCTGTTTTGACTACTTGGGGGCCGCAAAAATGACTTTTCGGAGCAAATTTCCAAATCACAGCATTAAAACTTTCGTTGTTGTTTTGATTAAACGCTCCCAAACACCTTTCGAGCAACTCCTCACGACTAAGGTCTTCATAAACTGGCTTGATTGCCTCCGCAACATTTGCTGGTAGTGCTGCTTCGTGTTTGTATGAGTCAAGAGCACCGAGCGCGCGAGCCTCTTGCCAAGTACACCACGATTCGACGCCCTCCGGACAGTAATGGTGTTGGGATTCTCGTCTGTGGAGCACTTATGGTGAAAAGTGGCCCATATTGCTTTCTTCATGTTGTCCCGTGAGTCACTGTTGCGTCGAATGGCGAGTCCATAATATAGAGTTAAATCTTTTATCAACTTATCCGTGAGCTTCCCTTTACCTCCGAGTCCTTTGTTTGCCTTTTTGCAATTTCGCAGCCGCGTGCCCATTCTCTTTTGAACGTGGTTGACACACTCCTTCTTTTTTACTTCATATGAAATATTCTCAACAATCTTGTTAAATGTTTTTGAGTCGCTGTCGCCAATGTAAATTACGTATAGAGCATCGTGTAATTCTTCGGCTCGTTGAAAAATTTTAACCATGGCTGTTCCATATTACCTGCAGGGCCTGTATGATTTGCGCAGCATTTATCAGCGTGCTCGTCGCACCATAAGTCATACTCCGGCGTATTAATTCTCGTTTTCCATTGGGTACACTCTTTACAAAAAGAATATTGCAATTCGATATCCAGAATCTTTTTCGAATAGTATCCTATAAGAGACGAGACACCGTGCAAGGAGTTGAAACCTCGTTTTTGCCAATTTCCAACGCCTGACACCATTAAACCAAGCGAGTCTTCACACTTTTCTTTTGTTTTTTCTTTTTCAATAATTCCTGCTTGTTTTATTGATTTTTTTACACCCTCACTGGCTGAAAGTATCATCCGTGTTAAATCATCGAAGGCTGTTTGGAATACAGGTCTCGGTAAATCCAGAAACGCACAACATTTTTCCAAACCTCTTAATCCAACTCCAAGCAATCTCATGGAAAATGTCAATCGCCGATTCGCTTCATAGGCATTGTTGTTGACAAGCGGACATGAATTTTTTTTTTTTCAACACATGATTTGCATTTTACACCTAATTTAAATCCCAATCCGCGTATGCTCGTTTCTGCAAAGTCAATTTCACTGCCACATTCTTTACACTTCACCATTTTTTTTAGTTCGGAAAAAATACTAGATAAATCAATTAAGCGGTAAGAAACACTTGGATTTACTGTAATTGAAGTCTCACCAAACACACTTAGTTTAGCCGAGGAGGTACTCGTATTTCCTTGTTCTTTTCCAAAACATATAGATTCTTCGGAGTGGCGAATTTCATTTTTTTTTCCTATCAGCCCTTACCACATTGTCACCCGGAACGTGTCTTTTACTTGTTCTGTCCATTTTGTTTATTTACACTTTTACAATTTATAAACACTACAAGAAACCGTTGAGACGCACGCTACTCGAAACACGACTTGTAAGACGCACACTACTGGAAATATGGCTTGTAACTAACCAACTGGCTACTAATACACAAATATATATATACCTGGCTCCCCCTGGCACGCAGGTAGTCACGCAGGTATAAATTTTGGCGCCTGAATAGACGAAAAAGGCGGGTCGCGTCCGGCCCGTATAGAAGGCTCTGAGAGCGTCGACGCTTGGCGCCAATTTCGAATACTTCTAAGCCGAATGTTGTTTTGAAAATTTGTAGGCATATTCTTAAAGGCCAAAACTATCTATTTAAGCAAAAAAAAATCGATTTTTTTCACACTGATATTCCCCCTTAAGTAGGAGTTCATTTTGCATTGTAGTTGAAGCTACTTTACTGCCTTTATCTCTTAAGTAGTATCTCTTAAGTAGGCCCCGTAGATCTCGTAGTGAGGATCTACGGGGCCAAAATAGGCTGAAAATTTCAACTCGGCTTTCGCTATTCATGTGAAAATAATTCCGCTGATCTAATCTCATAGCGCAGGAAGTGCCTCAAAGAAGTTATTGAAATCCTTCAAATGAAATGTGCTACAACATGCACCGGTCTAAAAGGCACACGAAACGGTTTCATACTCCGATTTCCAATTAAAATCAAACGAATCGAAGGTTTTGCATCTTCGTACACGGTTATACCGTACAAACATGAATGTCGAAATAGAGGGATCGAGAGGTTACGAGAGGGTGATCGTGTTCGAGCTTGGTGGGTGACTCTGGCTCCGCCACGAAACTTCTAGTGACCACAGGCATCACAGAATTTCTCTCTCTCACTCCTCTCTCTTTTTTCTCCTCGCCCTCCCTCCCGCGACCCTGCTCTCTTTCGCAAGAACTCCTGCGGCCACGAATACTGGAAACTTCTTCAATATTCCGCACGAATAGGGACCGACCCCTGCCTCCTAGTTTCCTCATCCTCTGAGCGAAAGCTCAGTATAACTTTCCCGTGCAACACTGTACGTGCCCAACGTACTACGTGTGTAACACGCCCCTCTTCTCCCTTCGCTCCTCCTCCTCCGCCCCGCTCTTTTTTCTCTTTCTATCGCCATCATCCAGCGAGAGCAAGATATATACACGCGAGGCAGAAATTTTCTTCGAATAAAACAGACCGAATTGGCTTCGCCGAGACGACGACGTGACAACTGCACGTGCAATTTTCTGTTTTGCAATGATTTTACTTTGCGAAAACGGCAAGCGGATAATTTGCCGATGCTCGCGGAAAAAGTTGAAGTCACGGTGGTGGATGGGCAGGATGGGCAAAGTGGAAGATGGAAAGAGGGATCGTGGGAAATGGGGAGCAGTTAATCGGCTCTCGCCAGAGATTCAGCTGGACGGGAAAGTGCAGTAGCTCGTGGTATATGGATAAGCCAATCAGTGGATGGATAAGCAATTAGCTTTCGTTCCATGAATCTACGTGTCCCGAACATACGCGAGGGAATTCTCGTGTACTTGATGGAGTCAACGTCATTCTGCCTCGTACGTATAGATATATGTATATGGACGTATATGTATCTGTGAAGCGTATTTGGACTTTACCCGGCGATGAATCATCTTGGGATAATGCAAGCTTATGCCTTCTCTCCTTCTCTTTCTGACCGCCTCTATCAATTTGGACTAACCGAGAAACGCCGACACTTCTCTTTCTCATTATAAATCTTGATTGTCTCAGATGGTTAAGCCCCTTCTATGTTTGGCCCTCGGACAACCGATGTTCCGTCGATATTTATTGAATGGGAAATCGTGTCCAGGGGTTCCTGATGGCATTGACGATGTAACGGAACGCGCGCGATCAAGCCGTGGTTTTGTGAGCGGTGATTGACGGTCGAAGAGTTAATTATGAATATATAACGCTGAAATTTCCGGAATTCCCGAAGTTGCCCGGTACAGGACGGTTATCGGTCCGACATGGTGGTCAGTAATCGACAATCAATTTCCGATAGACGTCTGTACGTTTTTTTTAACGTATCTTCTTTCAGTGTTTCACCCATCCGAGCTCGAACTACTGCCGATTCAGTTATTTTTTATTTATTTTAGGATTGTTCAGTATGTTTTATATGCTCACTGCTATACGTGATCTCGCAGTTGCAAAAAAAATATCTATTTAAATGGTGATACACCCTTTCAATACGACGAAAAAATCAGTTTAGTGCGCCTCATTACCGGGAACAGTTATTTCTCCTCAAAGTAATTATTCCGATGAAATAACTTTTCTGTCTGAAACTTGCTCGATAAGGGTGCGAATTCCTCACCACTGAAATGCGCTTATGTTTTTCAGTAACTGGGACATATGTTGTCCCAGGCAATTTCAATTTTCTTCCAGACTGGGACAGCATATTTTCCGTCAGGTGTGAAAGGATTGAAGAGGGATTTACGTAGAATATTCATGATTTCACAAAAATTCGGCAAACGTAGCGTAAATAAGGGGTATATACATATTGAAGATGAGCACATCGGTTCCAATTGTAATAAAGGACCCCGACATTTTGACAAATCGTTTAAACCAAAATGTATACGACTTGTAATTAGGAAATGTTATTTTTCCTTTGGTGAAATGAATTCGTCGTTTTTTTCTCTAAAAACTTGTAAATTTTTATAAATTTTCCATCCGTTTTGGAATTTCTGCTGTCAAATGTTTTAAATGCTGTAGTTCTGAAACTCATCTTTCAATGACTCAGAAACGTAAAAGTTGAAGAAAATAGAATCGGACATTTAAATGTGAAAAAATGTCGTTTTTTAATCGTGAACCTAAATACAACTACAACAAAAAAATTAACCAGTATTCAAGATAGGGGGCACGTTTTAAAAAAAATATTAACATCGGGAAAAATCAACGAATTGACTTCATGTAAACGGAAAAAATGCGAATTATTTACAAAATAATTTAACAGGATAATTGCTTTATTGCTTTTCGGTATTATTATAATTGAAAATCAATATTCATAGCAGCATTGATACGGCAAATCGTTCAGATTTCTATCAAATCGCAACGTGCTGAAGTCTTAACAAATCATTTTCCCATTCTACAGAAAGGTGTGTAATACATCGGGAAATGATTCAAGCTATTATTCTATACCGTACCAGAAGTGGGGAAATCTGAATGTACGACGGATTTTCTCTAAGCTTGGTTTCCCATTGGAAGACTGATCATTCTACGGGCTATTAATGTTGCCTCGACGTGAAATATTTTGTTAACGAAAAGTGCTTCTCGTCGAATAATCAGATGAGACAATCGCGGTACAATTTCGCAAATACAAATCGCTTACTATTATTTCTGCATTAATATTGTGTATACATAGTGTATATGGACAGACGGTGATTAACATATCTTGCATAATTTTTTCGGCAGATACGTTACCAAGGCTCTCAGGTATGCATTGATCAACGGACAGTAATTTAAATATTCAGTCTTGACTGAAAAATATCACGGTCTGAATACCTCGTTTTCTCCCGAAAAGACTTATCGCCTGGTTTTTGAGCCTCGAAAAAACTCAACGACGCAAAAGCATAATATTTGCACTTTTGAAAGATGATACCGTAATAAAAGAGAGAGAGAGAGAGAGAGAGAGAGAGAGAGAGAGAGAGAGAGAGAGAGAGAGAGGGTGGGGCCGAACTGTTCTCTCATATACCTATTCGCGACAGTTGGTCGAATGCCAAGATTGCCGAGAGCCGTCCCGCGGCTATCGCAGTACGTACCACTGTTCTTCTGCCTCTTTGCTCGAAATACGTAAATCTATTGTGTCCTACCGACTGTGTGGGGATGTAAAGGGCCCACAGTAAAAGCAGCGGATGAGTGAGGGGCCGGGAGGGTGAGGAGAAACGTTGCAAAGAGTCAGAGAGAGGGAGAGAGAGAGGGTGAGGGGGAGAGGGGGGGTGAGAGAGTGAGAGGGGGAAATAGATAGAGAGACGGTAGGATGTGTACCCGGAGCCAAATACTCGCCCTCACACCCGTCTTCTATTTCCCAACCCATGCTCCGCATCCCTCTGCTATCATCAGTTTGCTCATTTTTTTATTCCCTTCACATTCCCAGCTTACCGTCCATCCACATTTTCCTACAGTCCAAACTTTTTACCCGAAGTGAAATATGTCAATTTCCCAAAAAATGTTCATCCGCGAGGTGCGGACGAGGAGTCCGCAGGCATTGCACGCGAGGCTGTTACACATATAGGACTGAGGAGCTTAGGTGTGCTGGGAGCAGCTAATTTTCAACTCACGCTATAGAACGGAAGAGAGAGGGATGAGTTAACCATCAGGAGTAGTTTTTATGTACGCGAGGCGACGACTGCCAGACGCTTGGGAAAATTGTGATTAAAACGACGGCGCTAATGAGGAGCCGGGTGGGCCTCGAGTTGTTCATCCTCGTTGTCGTTATGTTCGACACGACAGACGCGGTAAGGAAGTAAGCAACTGAAAAGTACAGTCAGCGAAAGAGAGAGGGGGGGGGGAGCTTAGAGGGATGGTGGAGAGACTGAAAATGAGCGACGCAGAATAGAATGAGGGACAATCGCGGAAGAAATCTTCCGAAACAAGGCGAGTAGCTAATTGAAACTACTCCCACAGTTTGGGGGATAGCTAGAATCGGGTCAATTTACGTCGAGAATCGGGTAATATCGCAAAGTGGGGAGACATACCATAATACGAAAGAAAGAGCGTTCAGTAGAAGAGAAAGCGAATATAAAGCGATTGAAAAACGTAACAAAAGCATGGTGAAAATTGGAAAATTGTTAGATGCTTCCTCATTCGTAAATGCTTCCTCAGAAACTACTCCTACGGCTTCGCGGATACCTGGAATCGGGACAAATTACCTCAAGGATCGAGTAATATCGTGGAGGAGAGAGACGGGCAATAAGACGAGAAAATGAGCGTCCAGTAGTCGAGAAAGCGGATGAAAAGCGATACAAATACGTAGGAAAAGTGATGCAAATTGGAAAGTTGTTAGATGCTTCCGCATTATGTTACGCAATTCACAACGCTTCCTTTGTCGGGAGGAAGTCAAAATTGATAAATCCACTCTCCAGTGCATTTATGGGAGAAAGAGAGATAGAGAGAGGGAGAGAGAGAGAGAGAGAGAGAGAGAGAGAGAGAGAGAGAGAGAGAGAGAGAGAGAGAGAAAGCACAAAGAAATGACCGTTCTCATTTGCGACATTATTATGACTGTCATTATTATTATTAGTACAATTGTCATTTTTATTATTATTATACTGTCATGATTATTATTATTATTGTCATTGTTCTCTCTACGGTTCTGCATTTTATGAAATTTAAAGACAATTAATCGCAAACGTCAAAGTTCAATGATACTCAGATCTTTGAAGCGATTGATATTTCTCTAAAAATATACACAACATTGTAAATACATAAAACGCTCTCCATACCGTTGGTCAGTCACGTGAAGGTATTGAATAAATATTGGAACTCGATCAAAAAAATTGTAAAACATTTGAGCAAACAATCAGGTATATGAAAGTATAAACGGTTCATAGGTCTTACATTTCCAGAATCGCCGAACAGATTCTCTCTCTCTCTCTCTCTCTCTCTCTCTCTCTCTCCTCCTCCTCCTCCTCCTCCTCTCGCTTCTTCATATTCTTATTGATAGCACATATTTCTTTAGAACTTTCAGTGAAAAATACCATAATTCAAGTATTAAATAAATGATTGTTACTATGGACTCAACCACTTTCGGTATTACATGTCCTCAACTTGCGCTGGGAAATTGAACGATTAAACGAACTTACCTGTAAGTTAAATTCTATCGTAAGTGTATGCAGCGCCTCTTCCGAAGAGATCACATAGAGATCACATATGGCAGATGATTGTTTTTTTTTGTGTATGTTATACCTTTTCATTCACCTTGTAGTTCTATAATAGACCCTGCGAATACGTCTTTTTCTTCCGCTATTTTCAGATTATAATATTTGGCAAACGTTTGTGAAGATTCGGTCCATCCTGCAGTCCGTTGAATGGTCTCGATGTTGACTCCATTTCTCTTTACTGCAGACGTCGAAGCGTGTCGCGTACTGTACGCCGAAAAACATCTTGTATCGACGTCCGCATCGGTTAGTGTAGATTTTATCCAACGGCTTAAAGTCTGCGTTGAAGCAGTCTTGTGTGGTTTTTTAAACGAGATGAACAGTGTTAACCCGTTTTTTCGTGGCTCTTACGTGCGTTTGACGTATATTTCAAGTGTCGGCGCCAAAATAATTTATTGTTTTCCGGATAAAATGGGATTATTAACGTAGGTTGTTTTCTTTTTCGTCCTGACGTTTTTATTCTCTCTAGAATCTTTATCTCGATCTACTTCTTTGTTTTTTCCCGTATTATGTATATCTATAAGCGCTAACGTCTGTGGTCTATGACCCGTTATTAGCGCAAGTAGAGTGGCGAGTTTAAGAGTGAGTTTTTCCCGACACAAATATTCGTTTAGTGGTCTTTGAGCAAAAAAGTCGAGAATAACATTCGGGTCCTAAGTTGAGTTATATTTGGGTAGACGAGGTAGACATTTTGCGATGCCTCTAACATATTTCTTTATTTTGTCATCATCACCGATCCCTGGGCCTAGTATAAATACTTTAGCCGATCGGTAACTGTTTATTGTTCTATATGATGCACCGTTCTGGAATTCTCTTGCCAGAACTTTTAAGATTTCGGTTATTGAAATTGAAAGAATCTCAATTCTTCTCTCTTTACAATATGACCACCATTTTTTGTAAACCGTTGTATATTGGCGTAAAGAGGATTCGCTCAAGGATGAAATTGCAACATCTATTGTTCCTTCTGGCATACCTTTTTAGCCATATAAAGTGGGAATCAGGCTTAAGATGTCCAATGGGGAGGATAGAAGTGATATCGTCTCCAGTCTATTGCGAAGGCATCGATAGTCATCGAATGAGGGTCTTTTTGCCAGGATACATAACGTTTGCATTTGGTATTTGATCTACTAGCAAACAGGCCAATTTCCGGAGTGTTAAACGATTGGCATATTCGTTTGAACGCGTACCTTTATAGTCTAAATTCTGTTTCTACCTCCAGTTTTCTAGACTCCGCGTCGGCTATCGTGTTTTCTGTTGATGGGATATATGATGCAAAGATCCAAAGGTTTCTTTTTTCGCACCCGATCCAAATATCTTTCGCGAGTTTTCTACGTTTTTTGTACCGCGTTCCACCCATACGATTTATATATGCGATTGCTGTCGTGTTATCAATCCTCAGTAAGACACTGCAATCCCTGAGGTCCCTTGCACAACATTTTAGAGCAAAGAATGCAGCTAGAAGTTTTAGATAGTTGATGTGGTATTCTCGCTCTGTTGTATCGCAATGGCCGTATATTTTTGTCCTTTACAGGAGGCTCCCCAACCTGAATGCGACACGTCTGAAAATATTTCAATCTAATAATTGTCTGTCACTATCGGGTTGTTTGCAGACATGATATTGAATTTCCACCAAGACAGATCTCGTCGAATTTCTCTTGACAAAATCATCGTATCTTCGAAATTTCCGTTTTTCGCTATTAGTGCTAATGTCTTTTCTCTCTCAAGATCCGTATATACACCCAACCATAACGTACTGCTCGACAGCACACACCTAACGTTCCGACGATGACGCGAACTCTCGTATCCTACACGAATGAAGTGCCCGCATTTTTTGAATTTTATGAAATATTTCGCGTTTCTTTGTAATGGGAAACTCGATAATCATCTTTTCTGAATTTAATCGAAATCCGAGATATCGTTAAGTTCTTGATGGTTGCCATTGGCTTTTTTCTTTGTTGATAATAGATCCCAACTCGTCTAATAGAGAACAGGTCTTTTCCCGATTCTCTATACATTCTTTGTAAGAGTTGCCGATCAAAAGTAGATCATCTAGGTATATACTGAGGTGTATTCTAACTCTCTCAAGCGGCTTACTACGGTCCGCATAATTTTCGTAAAAATGTAAGGAGCTATATTTAGCCCAAACGGTAAGCAGCAAAATTGAAAAAGTTTCTTTTAACGTAAGAACGGTAAATATTCTCGGTCTGGTTCTTTAACTGGGATTACGTAGTATGCATCTTTTAAATCGAGAATAACCACAAACTCATCTTGTCGTAATAAATCTCTGACTGTTTGAATTTCCTCTAATTTGAAATGTTGCGACTTGATTGATTCATTTAAATATTTTAAGTTGAAAATGAAGCCATGATGTCCATTTGATTTTGGAGTAAGAAAAATGCGGGATATGAATTCTCCTGGAGAAGTTTCGTATTGTTCGATTACTCCCCTTTTTAGTAACTCATCAATTTATTAGGAAATTTGTAACATTTCTACCGGCGACCAAACCGGTTCTCTTAGAGGTGTTTTTTGTTGGACTATTTCTTTAAATGTGATCGTTATTCCGTTTATCCAATTTAAAATGATTTTTTCCGTAGTGATCGTTTCCCATTTTCCATAAAAATACTTTGGTCGGCTCGCCAAAATATTTACGTCATCTAATTGCGTCTCTTCCGAGTGTGCTGGTCGTTCTTTAGGTCCGGTTTCCGGTAGTTCAACCCTCGGTTACCCGAGAATTTTTTCTATCCGCCCCCCAACATAGGTCGAGGCTTGTAATTTTGTTAACGGTACGGACTCTTGAATTTTTTTGTTGGTCGGTTTGTCAACATTCTTGGTGTTATCTTGCTGAGCTCGTTGGATGCTCGTTCCAAGGTCTTCGCCGTTTTAAGGTTTTCTTCCAGTTATTTTCCGAACAGGCACTCATCCACAACAGTGGCATTAACGGCTTCCTTGACAGATGCATTGAAGTTAGGAAGAATCAATGATCTTCTCGTCTGAGTCTCATCTCGTTGTAGATCTTCGGGTAATCTTCCCATATTACTCAATCTTTCTAGGAGTGTTAATCTCTCTATGTTCGTCCCACTCAATAGGTCTGACAGAGTTGTTCCGAGGACAGCAAGACAACTTGTCGCCTTTTCTTGTTTGGCATATGAAAGAGCATCCCTGTTCGTGACCGGCTCTTGGAGAGATGCTTTGACTTCGGGGTTTATTTCATGGTTTAATCGTTACGCAGTAACGATTCCGGTATTTCGTATACTAGATCCACGCTTTTTTAAAAGCGTGGATCTTTCCTCTTTGGGCAGTTCAGCTTTGAATGAATCTATCCATCTAAGAAAGATTTCTTCAAGAATGGGTGTGCCGAGAGGTTTGTCTATTGCTACGCGCTGCCCGAGAGCCCCGAGAGTTTGTTCCATCGAAATGTGTATTCGGCTGCGATTTATTTACTTCAGGAGTTTGGTTTGAAATTTCTTCAGCATTTGTCTCTTGATCAATTTGAGTGGTCACGGCTGGAGTGATGGGTTCGCTTATTTTTGGTCTCGGTGATTCCGAGTTTCTTTTCGAATTCCCATTGTATTCCTCGTGATCTGTATGAACTACGTCTCATCATATATTTGTTAAAGTATCGAGTTCAAGGCATTAGAGGTAAGATTGCTCGTCTTAACCTGTTAATTCTTTTCCTACCAACGGCGCCTGACCCCAGACGTTATACCGTCTTCTGGGAGGAGTGTTAGTGGTATATGTATTTTTTTTTGTTTTGTTGAAACCAATCGGGCACATCTTTGTATCCGGTCCAACTTTTGCTGGCCGAGTTGACCGTTGACAGTACCCTTAGACCTTGTCCGAAACCATACAGGCCTAACCTGTATGGTTGGCATTATTCATAATTTTTCAACACCCGTGTCGGCCTAGTCGACACGCGTTTTTCACTTTCTGTATATATATAATGAGACGCTTGCCCTCTTGTTACAGCCTCGCCGTTTCCAAAGATATGAGTGAAAAATTCCGCCATCTTGTCGATCTAATACATATCGCACTTACCGTGATTTGTGTTTTGTAATATAAGTCGGTTCTGCTCATCTATCCGTATCTCCAATTGCTTGAAACGCTTCTCCCAGCGGTTTTCTTTTTCTTCTTTATCGGAATATGAGTAACGTTTATGTTTCTTTCCCATTTCTCTGCAATATAGAATCGGAAAAAAACACGTGTGGCTTCTTCAGCATAAATATTAAGAATGAAGTGAACATCGAACCATGAGGGCTTCGGGGGGGTGTTTTACTATAAACCTGTGGCGACATCGGCATGGGGAGGGGATACTGCCATATGATCTCGAGGAAGAGGCGCGAAATACAATTCGCACTCATACGACTATTCGCGTTAGGCTCCCCCGGGTCTTCTGAACTGTCGTTCCTTGGAGGTTGATAAAACTACCGATCAGCCCGGAGGTAGGATGAATAGCTTACTTATTGTTAGTGTTGATATTTTGTTTCAAGTTACAGTGTTTTTGACTATCGCTGTTGCCTTAGTGATGGCTGCTTTTTGTATGTTCACATGGATATGTTTACTAACGTCCTAGTTCTCGAGGTATCCAATGAAGTTCTTTGATGTGCTTGCTGTGACAAATGTGGTGGATATCCAGTACTATTGATGAATCTTCTTGATTCCACAGCTTTTCCACTACTATTGCCAGCTGTGTGTATTTAGTGATATTTTTCTGTTTCTCTTGAATGACCGTATGAGTAATCAGATACGGCTATGCTATGAGGTATGTTGGCCTCCGTTCTCTCTTGATCAGTGCGATATCTGGCTTATTATTTGCGACTGTTATCTGTGCAGACGGTTCTCTCTCATATCAGTATAGTTTGTATTTCCGTTTTTCTAATTAGGTTTCCGGCGTGTATTTGAGTATAGTGAGCTATTTTTAATGAGCTGGTATCGAAGAGTGAGTTCTTGGTGTATTCGTTTTTAGGGTTCCGTACCTATAGGGCAAAACGGATCCCTATTAATGTCACTTTGCTGTCTATCCGGCCGCATGTCACGGGTCTCGAGCTCGTAAACGGAAAAGTTACAGATCTGAAATTTTGATATTTTGTGTAGAATGGTGACCTGAAACCGATTATTGAATGGGAAATTCAATTAAATTATTTTTCATGGGGGTCCCATACATGAATTTATATGTATTTTTTTTACACAAAGTTTTATTTAATAAACTAAAAAGTAACAAATATTTTTTTTACCAAGTCACCTATATGTGACTATAAATAAAAGCTTGTGGCGCTCAACTTTTCAAATTTTTAATAAATTTGATCAATTCGGTTTCATTAACCGTATTGAATTTGGCACAATAGTAATTAGAGAAATTATTATCACACGTTTATACTCAGTTTCAGGATTTTTATTTAAGAAATTTAAGGTTGTTTTACAGTAAATTAAATACAGTTGATATATTAACAGATTTATGTCAATTAAAGATTAAATGTCTCCATTTTGAGCACCCCATGCTTTTATTTATAGTCACACATAGGTGACTTGGTAAAACAAATATTTAGTACATTAGTACATTGAATGAAAGCTTGTGGAAAAAAAATTACATGTCAATTATTTTCTACCTTTTAGTCTTCAATTGATTTTATTAGGGCTCTGAAATTTTTGCAAAGAGGGATTAATCCTTCCAAACCAACCGGTGTTATTATTGGTTCATTGTCAGAAGAAATCCTGGAGAACTGTGATAGGTGGCATCTATGTTAGATATTGGCTCACCACCATTGGACCTTACCATTTAATTGATTTTACTGTTCATTCAATTGATTCATATGTTCTCATGTACTTTTCATGTATTGTCACCTCTTAGATGCATGTTTGCGAAATTTCAGACCTCTAAGTAGTCGGTAAGTGGGTGCAATATCGATTTTCCGGTTTGCATCTCACACCAAGAAAAGTTAAATAAATGCTTGGAAAAAGGAGCAGATTTTTTTCTCTTACCCTGGCATGTGGGGCGTAATTTTGTTAAAGCTCATTGAGTAGAGTTCAAATATATTTTTTGAACATTTTTTATCTTCACAAATAAAGACACAGTATGCTTGTCCGTTTTAGACCGTTTTTGTTACGGGGTCTATCTCAAAGACTGAATTAGTTAGAAATTTGGAATTTCTGTATATTATGTACCATATACTGTTTTTTCAAAAACAAATACTGACAACGCCGATTCATAATTTAGTATATATAATAATTTATTGTATACATAACCCCTTAAAAAACTTGAACAAGTAAAAAACGCCAAGAAATAAAAGATGCACTAGAAAAAATTATCGGTCGTTCCTCTATGTACAAAATTCTAATTAACCAATTTCTAATCAACCAATTTCGAGATAATATTTTTATGATTTAACTATAAATATGAATATAGTATAACCTAACTGTATAAAATCCATCTATATAAATAAATATCGAAGTGAATATCAGAGTATAGCATATGAAAAATACTACAAAAGTCGCACTCTTAAAGCTCCCAGTCGATCGTAAATTCATCAAATGACCAATTTACCGATCGCGAAAAGTTTTTTTCTGAACATTTTAAGATAATCCAACGAGTGATTTGTTTCGACATAAAAGTGCTAATATACAAATTATTTTCGAAAGCCAGTCAATAATACACCAACTAAATAGCACCTACATACAAACGAGATAAAAATTAAGTTGCCATTGTAATACAAGCAAAGCAACCAACCGCAATAAATGATAACGTACGACCATAAATGCAAAAAATAATATGATAACATTCAACAAAACTCAAACAATCCCAAAAGCCTTGAGAATTCATTTGAGAACTCGTAATATCGCTTTTCCATGGCCGTTATTAATTTATCGAAGTGTGGTATTGCGACGTAGATTAATAAACAAACATAATCGATGACGAGCCGGGCGAGCACCGCCGATCGTCTTGTTCCATGTATATTCAAACTTCGCTGAGCTTCTCTTCTTAACCATGCATGCTAAGTCGTTGCACAGCATTTTCAGTGTGCTTGTGTGGTACTTACATTGTACTTTTATTGGGAGTCCAAATAAGTCTCCGCCGTTGGACAAAAGATGACTCTACCAGGAGGTTCTGGTTGAAATTGTCAGATGTAATACGTTATATCGTAAGGTTGGACATCTGGCAAGATCATAACCTTGAAATATGAGCGATTTTGTATCAGCATCACTCAATGTTTTTCGTGCAAAAATGTCGAGTTTTGGGCCGAGTATGCGACATTTGCGGGAACTTCTAATTTACTTCTTCAATTAGAAAAAAACTGCAGCTAAGGTGCATCGATTGCTTGTAGAAGCATATGGTGAGGCTGATTTAAGCGAGAGAAGTTATCGTGAGTGGTTTCAAAAATTTAAGAACGGTGAGGTTGACGTCGAAGACAAAGAACGTAGCGGAAGGCCGAAAGTGTACGAAGACGCAGAATGAGAAGCATTATTGGAGGGAGATTCGCTATTCGCGAATCAGTGTCTTGTCCTTTTTCTGAATTTTATTGACGAATAAGAGATTGAAGCTCGCGGCGGTGAGCGGACGAACCTTGCGTGGAAAAGAGAGGGGGGGCGGCGTCGTTCAAAGAGACGCGATGATCAATCGTTACCGTGTACTCCGATCTAAGGGAGTACACGGTAACTGTCACACCACTGTAGAATTTTTAAAAAGTTATTTTTTTTTACTTGACTTCAAAGTTGCTTTGAACCATCTAGAATGAGGGGAAAAAAGTTTGGTACCTGTAAAAAAAGGCCCGTATGGGTCTGCTGTGGCAGTGGCTGGCCCATGTGCGAGACATCGACCGTTTTTCTCGGAACACAATTTTTCAAAACGGCACGCAGCATAACGCCAACTATTTTCATTATTTTCACTCCAAATTTTAAGTACATGTTTAAAATAACATTCCAAAGAGAAATACGTACGGGATTTTCTATGAGTTAGTTATACCATTGGTTATTACCAAGTAATTGTCCTTTTTTCTGTTGAAAGTTTTTGGTTTAATGCTTGCCAATTACACATAAATTAATATTTTCACAATCGTCTACGTATTTCTCTAGCTACACTCGTGTAAATTAATAAAAAATTTTCAATTTTATTCTAAAATCAAATTTGCGTCAGCTATACTGCGTGCCGCAGTGCGTCTGAAATTCAACATGCCCCAAGTAGAAATTGACCATCAACCCAGCGCTGGCTGAGTGTCGAACTTGCTTGGCCGACGCTCGGCAAAAATGCTTGGCCCAGGCCTGGAAATGTGACCCCTGGCTACGATGCCTGGACAGCGACTGGGCCCATATCGAAATTGACCATCGACCCAGCGCTGGCTGAGTACCGAACTTGCTTGGTCGACCCTCGGCAAAAATGCTTGGCCCAACACTCGGCAGCCAAGTGTTGGAACTTGCTTGGCTCAGGCCTGGCTGACACTCGGCAGCCAAATGTTGGCTACGATGCTTTAACCGCGACTGGGCCCATGTCGAAATTGACCATCGACCCAGCGCTGGCTGAGTACCGAACTTGCTTGGCCGACGCTCGGCAAAAATGCTTGGCCCAGGCCTGTCTGACACTCGGCAGCCAAGTGTTGGCTACGATGCCTGGACCGCGACTAGGCCCATGTCAAAATTGACCATCGACCCAGCGCTGGTTAAGCATCGAGCTTGCTTGGCAAACGCTCGTCAAAAATGCTTGGCCCAGTCATGGGAATGCGACGACTGGCTGACACTCAACAGCTCAGCGTTGGCTAGGATGCTTGGACCATGACTGGCCCCATGTATGTAAAAATGTTTACACAAGGCATGCCATGAAAGCGTTTTCGATTATATTAGGGTTCGGCGGAGAACTGAGATAGAGCTAGCATGCTATTTGAGACAAGATATATAACCTTTCGGCATTGCCGAATAACAGCCCATACATGATCGAATGGTGGCATTCAATATGGAAGTATCTACATAAAAATTTTCCGTCGACATTCTACCCAGCTTAGGCTACACATTCGGCCAATCTTAGCACATCACACCACTGTGATATAGGTTTATTATGAGCCTACCCAGATTTGGGCCAGCATTAATCTTCGAAGATTGTAGCGACGATTTTATTTCTCAAGGAAACTTGCTTGGCTTTTTTATGAAAAGTAATTTCAATTATTTTCTTCGTTTAAATGGAAAAAGTAATAATATAAAAAACCATGGTTTGAAATTTTAAAAAAATATATCAAAGTGAAGAAGAATTTTGTACATAGTGAAGAAGCCAACAATGTTCCGAAGGGTCTTTTTTATTACTTGGCGTTTTTCTTGCTTGTGAAAGTTTCTAGGGTTCCACTGTACTCTGAGTGCGGCCGTACAGTTGCGGAAAGGAACGCATGGTTCTCAAGGATCAGTGGAATATTGAATGAACTCAAACTTGTATTTTTTTATTCTCATAGGAATGGAATCCGTAGATGTTCATACAACGCCAACCAACTTTATTATAACTATAACCATTCATCAATCAGTCTTTGCTGTCATAGTTACAGTCATTTTTATTATAAATGTGTAGTAACGAGTATGGCATAAAGGAAACGACAAAATATGGGGCAACAAAAAAATTAGTTTTCCTTTAATAAACCATATCAAATTATTGAGTCCTGTTTATTCGAGCCAAAACTCGAGCTTTTCGCAACAAAAAATTATGTGATGCTCATTTAAAATCGCTCATATTAAAAGGTTATGGTCTTGCCAGATGTCCAACCTTACGATATGACGTTTTACATCTAAACATTTCAACCATAAGCTCCTGGTGGGGTCATCGTTGGTCAAACGGCGGAGACTTATTTGTACTCCCAATATATAATGGACACACCAATTTCATGTTACAACAATAAGATGACTTTTCAAAGTAAAAATGAAATAATATGAAAAATATCATTCCTAAGGTTTAATAATTTTGTTTACAAAATTTTTAGTAAGCTTGCTTGGCTATTTTATAAAAAGTTATTTCACTTCTTTGTACATTTAAATTGAAAATATATAATAAAACCATTGTTTAAATAAAAATAAAAACTATTCTAAGATGAATCAGAATTTTTAACATGATATAACAAGCGATAATGTTTTCGAAAGAATTTTTTTGCTTAGCGTCCTTTTTTTACATTTTCAAATAATCTTCAACATGAGTTAGCAATAGATGACGCGTTTCAATTCCGGATGTTCATCCGAATGACCGCAGGTAGATCAGAAAAAATAATAGGATTATTTGGTTCGAATAAAAACCACTCGATTCTTTGGCAATCATTGTCTTGTCCTCTTTTTGAATTTTTTTGACGAACAGGAGATTCAAGCTCGCAGCAGTGAGCGGACGAACCTTGCGTGGAAGAAAGAGGGGCGGGGGGGGGGGGCTCTTTGAACGAGCCCCCCTCGTTCAAAGAGACGCGACGAACAATCGTCACCGTGGACTCCGATCTAAGGGGTCACACCAGTGTAGAGTTTTTTAAAACTTGATTTGTTTTACTTGATTTAAGAGATGCTTTGAACCATCTGGAATAAGAGGAAAAAAGTTTGGTGCCTGTAAAATTAGGTCCGCAGGCCCGTGTGGGTCTGCGGTGGCAGTGGCTGGCCCGTGTGCAAGACATCGGCCGTTTTCCTCGAAACAATTTTTTTAAACGGCACGCACTCCAACAATTTTCATTCTGTTCACTCCAAATTTTGAGTACATCTCTAAAATAACATTCTAAAGAGATATACATACGGGATTTTTCATGAGTTAATTATAACATTAGTTATTAACAAATGATTGTCCTTTTTTTCGTCGAAAATTAAGTTTTTGGTTTAACGGTTGCCAATTACACAAAAATTAATATTTTCGCAATCCTCTACGTATTTTTCTAGCTATACTCGTATAAATTAATAGAAATTTTTCCTAAAATTAAATTTGCGTCAGCCATACTACATGCCGCAGAGCGTCTCAAACTCAACATGCGTCGCCAGAATGGCTCGAGCGTCACCATTTAGTATAATTTTTTAAAATAAATTTCTTTTTGTTCACTGGAAGATATAACTTATAACATCCTTGAATATTTGTAATCTCTTGTTTGTCCTTCTACCAAAAAAAATCGCGAAATATCAGTCAATTTTTGACGTTTACAGTGATGTAAGCCCTTAAGGTAAAACGAGCGCGCGCTCTTGATTTCTATCGAATGTGTTCAAATTTTAACCAGACATTGTTCATATCATTATACATGTTTAAGTGAGGTTTCACAACAGTTGACTTTTCAGATTAGGAGATCATGGGTTTTTAAATAGCAACTTTTAACACTACAGGGTCTGCAATGACTGAAAGTCAGGTCACATAATTCGTTCTATTGTATTTATTAATTTAAAAAAATCTTTAGATAGAAAACTAGTTAGGGAACGAGTGAAAAAAAGTTTCGATTGTCTTTACTATTCAGTTTCGCTAAAAACGTTTAGTAACGACAGAATAACTCTCGGTAAAAAAGATTTGTCCCCTATAATGAGAAGACATTATGGAACACCGCGGAACAGTATTGTTCAACATTTCGAGAACGAAAATAATTATCGTGTTCCTACAGTTAAAAACTTTTATCGAAAAAAAAATATTGCGTTAGAAGCATTAATAATTTGACATTGCTTGTGTTATTGCCATGTGTCTTTTTATAGGGGACAAATATTTTTTACGGAGAATTACTCTGTCAAAATTTCGATGCAGACCACACAGTGTTAAAAGTTGCAATTTTAAAACCCATTATCTCCGAATATAAATAGTCGACTGTTCTGAAATTTCACTGAAACATGCATGATGATACATACAATGTCTGGTAAAAATTTGAACAAAATCTACAGAAATCAAGAGCACGCGCTCCTTCTACCTGAACGCGTTTCAACCGTTGACCATTCAATTCTGTTGGGCTGGAGGTTTGAATCAGTCGACGCTGAGTATGAGATGATGGTAGCCGTAACCATTGAGATGCAAGAAGGCCCTAGCATCCTCGGCTTTCGTTTTGAAATGTAAATACGTAAAGGAAAGGCCGTGCACAGATTGGTGGTGCGATCCTTGGCGAGATATTGTTTCTGAAGGAAGCCGAAGGGTTCGACGAGTTCCTTGAGGTCAGTCTCGCTGGTGCTCTCGGAGAGATTGGAGACAGCAGTGATATCCTCGCGACACTGGGACTGTATTCTGTAGCCTCGATGATTGACGCCGTCTCTCATACTCGGTAGTACGTACTTGCTGATCTGGATAAATCCGATGGTCCATCTAAATGGTAAATCCGACGCTACATTGGTTCTGGTTCCTACATGATAGCCCAGGTACCGTACCTACCACGTATGTGCGTATGGTATCGGTATCAGTATTAGTATGGTGAGGATGCAGTACTGGTATGTTTTACGATGTTGAAGTTTGCATCGTTGGAATGCAACAGATATTCTTTTCCATTTCTTTATTTCCTTATTTTTATTATCATCCAAAACCTTTCCTCACATATTTAGTCTCAAGATCTACAATTAGGATCGTGAAAAATGTTTAGGTGGTGTTAAAGAGCTATTCGTGCCAAAAAAATAGGCTGCAAAACTTCCGTTGCGTTCCAACGATGCAAGCTTCAATATAATTATGTTTTACTATTGTACCATGTACCGGTACCATCTAGTAACACGTACATTTGCGTGTAGTGGTATGCGTGTAGTTGTATGCCACTGTACACTGTACCCCGTGGGCTACAATCTCTGTACCCTCAACCAATAGTACGCTCGGTCATCAGGGTGAAGCTATCGAGGAATCGCTACAGGTCCACAAATCATCCGCGTTTGAGACCTGACAGTTTAGGGTTCGTAGGCAAATGGTGTTGAACTTCCGTGCCTCATTTTGGTCGCACACTGCTCAGGGAGTCGAGGGTTTTATGGGGTAATGCCAATGGCTACGGATCATCGGAAAATATACTATTTGCGATTTTTTCACGAATACATACCGAGGTATTCCTGCGAAGAGCAAATAATCTTGAGTTTCTTACATCGGAGCCGTTGGCTCTTTGACATGTCAGCGAGTGGGAAAGCAATTCGAGGGAAGATCGTGGCAAATGACACAGTACGTAAATTGAGGTTATGAGACAGGGCATATTTTTTATTCTTACGTCAATATAAATTCTACCGATACGATCGTGCTATCGAAATTCGAGTATACACGATAATATCCATATGATCGCGGGTACGGGAAAATTCCATCGATGTCGAAAAATTCGTGAACTTCGCGTGCCGCCGTCGTCGCGTCGAAGCGACACTTAGCATCGTCGTCGATAAGAACAAAACAGAAACACTTTTCAAGTCTCGCTTTCATCGTGAGCAAACTTGCTCGTTATTTTTCGTCAATGTTGCTCTTCGGTGACGCCGAGAAACTTCAAGTGTAGAAGAACGATGTAAATTAATCTAACGCGACAAACCGCCGAGGTTCCGATCAACGCAACTGCCCGGCGGTACGGGTTAGGGGGGGGGGTTGCGTATAAAGAGTCGTGGCGTGTTCGTCAGTCGGTCAGTGGCATCGAGATCGGTGGCATCGATCAGTCGTGTGGAATTTTTTTTTATGTTTATTACTTGGCGTCGTGACGCTGCCGCTTCTCGTGATAATTAAAAATATTTCGAGTTTAATTTAATTGTCTAGATAGTGAAACAACCGAATGTTTTCAACTGATGAACTGTTAAAATGACGAAAAAAAGAAATTTCGACCTTTTTGACCGACTGATCGAGAATCTCAACGACCGTGAAATTTCGAAAAGCCGAAGCGTCGCACAGTGAGACGGAATCGAAAATCTCTGGCCAAAAGTCGAAAAATGAAGTTTTGTTTTCGGGGTTTTGAGGTGGTGGGTTAGATATAGTAATAGTCCAAGGGAACGAGTTCCAGACTCGAGAGGGGACGATCCTTTATACCTGCTATTGTGTCCCAGTTCAAAAGTGCTCTTCGCTCGAACCAGACGCGTCGCGCTCTGGGCCTAATTTTCAGTGCGCTCTTAAAAACGTCGCCAGGTACAGAAAAATAAACCGATTGGTGATTTTCAAAATGGATTCGAAAGGGGGAAGTAAGTAGAATCTCATCATGTAATGAAAAATTTGTAATAATGATGTATGTGATATCAGTTAACGAATGATTTTTCCGAAAATTAACGGAGAATTGCTACTGAAAATTGTAAACACGTAGAGAAAAGTTGAATTATGAAGCGTTGTAAAGCGATCGGACTTATTCGAGGTTGTAGATTATTCTATTGTTTAATGGAAACAGCAAAAAAAAATTGCGCATTATTGCGTCACCGCTATTGGTACAAGGTTTTGTGATAAAAAATGCATGTTTCTCAAATTCGAACAATTAAAACACAAAGTATGGAGTAGTGATTCGGATAGAAGTTGTATGGTTTCAAATTATCTCTTCAGGGATATACTCACGTTGTGGGCCCAGTGCCTCACGTGAGCCCAGTGAGGCCCAAATAGATTTTTTTTTATCATTACCCTTAATTTTTATAGCGGATTTAGATTTCACGCTTCAAAATTGAAATATTTTGTATCAAGTCACTTTCTGCTAGGCCTCTTCCAAAAAGCCTAAAATCTTAGCAATAAAAACCTCTGAAAAAAATGTATATTTTAAAGTGTCTAATCGAAATCGATGATAAAAAATGAGGATTCTTTTTTTGATTTCCTTATGGTTTTCATAGCATTTCACAATATTATAGTCATCTATAATATTGTGGAATGAGCAATAGTGAGTAAGGCTGAATACGTAATTATTTATTCATATGTATTATACTTTAACATTTAAGAATCTGCCGACGATGATCCTGCAGCACCTGGATTAACGAGAAAAGATATTTTCGCACTCATGAAAAATAATTTGAATCATGGTGCAGCTTCAGCCCCGTCAATTAGGAATGTTAATTAGACCATGGGCCAGAATAACGCCGACGATAAAGTTGTGTTTCTCATTAACGGGAAAAAGATTGGGTGTCAACAATCGTCTTAACGTTCGGCCGAGCCTGGGCAAACGGTTGGCGCATGTTTTCTGTGATGATATAGTCGAAGCTGAATCTATAGTCGAATTATGCCCGGCCTGCGTTGCCCGTTAAATGGTGCAGCATTAGTAATGTTGGTTCTTAGAACCTTCAAACAACAGTTGGGTCTGTTCTGTGCCATCGACGTGCCAACATTTGGGCAGGTGTAGTAAATCAGAGCTTCCACTACTGGGCCAAGTCTCAGCCGATAGTCCACTCTCGGCCGAGTATTGGATTTTCTACATGGGCGGCTGAGACTTGGCCCAGTAATGGAAGCCAATCTTCTATATTGTAGACTTTCCGAAACGTTGGCACATCGATGGCACAGAACAGACCCACCTGTTGTTTGAAGGTTCTAAGAACCAACATTACGAATGCTGCACCAGTTAACGGACCAACGTAACCTGGGCATAATTCGACTATAGATTCAGCTTTGGCTATATCATTACAGAAAACATGCGCCAATCGTTGACCTCGGCTCGGCCGAACGTTAGAACATGTTAATTAATAACATGTTAATTAACAGTTAATTAACATGTTAATTAACATTCCTAATTGACGAAATAAAGGTTGGGTGTCGACGATCGTCCTAACGTTCGGCCGAGCCTAGGCCAACGATTGGCGCATGTTTTCTTTAATGATATAACCGAAGGTGAATCTATAGTCGAATTATGCCCGGGCTGGGTTGGCCCGTTAAATGGTGCAGCATCAGTAATGTTGGTTCTTAAAACCTTCAAACAAGAGTTAGGTCTGTTCTGTGTCATCGATGTGCAATCGGTTGGAAAAGTCTACAATATCAAAGCTTGGCTTCCATTACTGGGCCAAGTCTCAGCCGATTGTTCACCAGCGGCTGAATCGGTATTGGAACTTCTACATGGGGCTATTCCTGCCCCAGACGCTCGTCGACATTCGTTTTTTAGACTATTCAATCTCGACAGTTTCAACTTTTTTTTTGTATTTTATGGTCTGTGGTCCAATACATATTGTGCTACAAGCCATGCAACCCTTTGCCGTTTTTCTCGTAATTTTTCATGTCGACTTTGCGGGACAACTATTCAAGATATCGGGATAAATCCAACGCCGTTCTGTAAGACACTGTCTAGATATATTTCAAAACCCCTTAAGGAATCTTCGCCTCTGAGACCGAACCGACGCATAGTGGGACGGAACCCAAATCGACGGCCAAAAGTCTGACAAGTTTTCAATTCGTGTGATAGTTTGTACTCGGGGGTTTTTCGGGTCGCTGATTACGAATCTGAAGTGACAATTTCGAAAAACAAAATTGAGTCAAGGTAAAAGTCTGTACCCGGGGGTTTTTGGGGATGCTGATTACAAATCTGAAGTCAAAATTTGGGTAACAAAATGGCGGATTCAAATGTTCGACTTGTGTAGAAAAGGCGTTATATTTATGTCACATTGCAAAGGTTTTCCTTAAAATTAGGTTGATACAAAGTATTGAGATTAATATAACGTATACAAAGTGTAGAAATTAGCATTATATTTCTTAATAAATATGTATTCGGTTATAAAAACAAGTAACTGACGGAAAAAATTCCATATTCCGAATAACTGGTCAGTCATCGTGATAGATTCGATTACATACAACTTTATTCATCGTCACCAGAACAATCTGATTCACAGTCAGTGAATTCAACTGATGACGCATTGCCCGAGCTCCCTGCATTTGTTGAGACGCTTGGCGCAGTTAATAACTGGATTGATTCTGGTAGCAATGGTTCCATTTTCTTACCAGGTAATTTGCGCAGGCTAGAAGTGTATGGATCAGACGTCAATAGTAGGCGTGAAAAAACGTCTTCCATGGTTTTTGTTCGGGAAAATTTTCGTGAAAAATCTGATCTATTCTTTTTTATGTATTTATTGATAGACTCTTGGGCGTCTTCGGACATTTGTCCAATTTGTAATATTGCAGACTTTATAATCGCTGCGCTACGAATCAAAATTTTATGCATTGAAGTCGGCATATAAAACCACGGATACAACTTCACGTAGTCGCGAGCTGTTTGCACGGCATAATCTTGAAATCTGATTACATCTACCTCATGTCCACTCGAAAGTGTTTGCAATATAACGTGAAATCGTTTGATCAGATCTTCATATACCCCCGTAATCGAAGCAGAAGTGGTTGAATCTTAAAAAACAGTCGAAGTTAGTTTTAACTCTTTGTTTTGGAGGTATTTGGTAATAAAATGACATTTATTCAATATTTTTGACTCGATATAATGTAAAAAGTTTGCTGTGTACAAGTGTGGTATGTTGTTTGTGTTTCTAAAGTGTATTTTGTGTGTCTTAATGTATCGCGTCGCGGTCGGTACAATAATCGAGTTGTGGACTTGCTCGGATGGCAAATGTGCTTGAACACGATCGCTTTACCGTAGGTTGGCAATTTTCTTCCCCCTCTCCTATGTGTATTGGCGCTCGTTGCGCGCGTGAGTTACGGCGTGCCTTCCCTAGATCGCGTCTGGCGCTGTCGGTCGCGGTACACTTTCCCTAGCGGTATCGATTGTGGCGCGCTTGATCTCGGTACGGCTCGCTATCCCCTCTCTTCCAACTGTCGCTCGTGGCGCGTGGTGCCGAGCGCACTCTCGTGCCACCCGCCGTCCCTGGGTCCCCCCACTCTATCGACTCACGACGCGGTGGATCGCGGCGCGCTTTCGACTGATGCGCTACGGCGCGCTTTCTCCTAATTACTCCCCGTGAGCGTAATCGATTATCGCGCGTCGGTAATCGATTACTCTAACTTTGGCGTCCGGCGTCGGATGGCGCCACGTACCCTTTTATGTTTCTTTGACCGCGCGTTATGTGTATTGTGTCGGTGTGGTGTTTGAAATCGTGATGCCTCTCCGACCTACAGGTTCTCCTGCTACTTTCGGGAGCCCTTGCGGATATTTTGTGTTTTACAGGTGTATGTGTGTGTGTGTATTGTCACCTGGTATTTCGGATACCTCCTCGCACTTTCTATTCTCCTCATACTAATTTTCTATTTATCCTTTCGTAGTTTGTTCTTTCGTCGTTTATTCTTAATGTTTTTAGTGCTCTCTTTTTTTATTCCTGTCCCGGTTTATGTTTCCGCATTTATTGATTTAAAAAAACTATGTCCTAATTCTCTCCTTTTTAAGTTTCTTAAGGTTTCCCTTTTACTGCGTTTCCCCTCCAAATAGGTGGTACTCTGCGAAGTGGTATTTGTTAATCCATGTAAAAAAGTCTAGCTCTTCGATGGCGACTCCTTCTTCCTCCTGTTTTTAAGGTTCCCCTCTTTCTGCCTTTCCCCTCCGGATAGGTGGTACTAGGCTAAGAGGTACTTGTCAATCCACAAAATAGAAGTGACGTTCCTCCAACTTTCCTCCTCTTTTATACCCATATTTTATTGTTTATTGTTTCCCTTCCCTTACTAATTACCCATTATCCCCTTTATTGTTAACTTTTTTTATATTTAAATAAATTTATGCTTCCTTTGTTTTTTGTTACTTTCTTTGTTTTCTTTCCAACGGCTTTTCCCCTTCCCTTAGGTATTACCTATCGTCATCTTTTTATAGTTTTTTTTTCTTCTTTCACTCATCTTTCCTTCCGCTAATTGTTTCGTGACCTTCAGTTTTTCTTGTGTTTACCTGGGTTTTTCAGAGGTCCTCCTTTTTGTCACTTCCCCCTCCCCTATTCCTATCGACAGGTCTTTGGCCGTTTGATAGGTTTTGTGGTGGAGGTATTAGCATGAGACGGACCTGTACGTCTCATTGTCCCCCTTTTTTTTTCTTTTTCGATTTGGATTGCCGTTGCGCCATCCAAATCGTGAAGAATCAAAAACAAAAAAAAACCTTTCCTACCTTGCTATTTGTTCCTATGGCTTCTTTTTCTTTTTGCTGGCTGCCCTTCCGTTGTTTGTCGCGCTTCTGTTTATTCCCTCCCTCTTACTTTCTATCTCGCTCGGGTATTCAACGGGCCGCTGCCCTTTGCTTTTGGGTCGCTGGTAGAATAATTTAAAAACAAATAAATTGGGTTTGTTTTTGTGGATTTTATTATTCTACAGCGAGGCCAGGCTGTTGCCGTCGTCGCTGTCTGTTTGTTCGTCCTTGTTGTCGTATAGTCCGATGTCCCTCCAAAAACGTTCCTCCTCGCTGTCGTACTCGTTGTTGATTATCGTTTCGGCGTCTTCGGCGTCGTCGTCGTCGTCGTCGTCGTCGTCGTCGTCGTCGTCGTCGTCGTCGTCGTCGTCGTCGTCGTCGTCGTCGTCGTCGTCGTCGTCGTCGTCGTCGTCGTCGTCGTCGTCGTCGTCGTCGTCGTCGTCGTCGTCGTCGTCGTCGTCGTCGTCGTCGTCGTCGTCGTCGTCGTCGTCGTCGTCGTCGTCGTCGTCGTCGTCGTCGTCGTCGTCGTCGTCGTCGTCGTCGTCGTCGTCGTCGTCGTCGTCGTCGTCGTCGTCGTCGTCGTCGTCGTCGTCGTCGTCGTCGTCGTCGTCGTCGTCGTCGTCGTCGTCGTCGTCGTCGTCGTCGTCGTCGTCGTCGTCGTCGTCGTCGTCGTCGTCGTCGTCGTCGTCGTCGTCGTCGTCGTCGTCGTCGTCGTCGTCGTCGTCGTCGTCGTCGTCGTCGTCGTCGTCGTCGTCGTCGTCGTCGTCGTCGTCGTCGTCGTCGTCGTCGTCGTCGTCGTCGTCGTCGTCGTCGTCGTCGTCGTCGTCGTCGTCGTCGTCGTCGTCGTCGTCGTCGTCGTCGTCGTCGTCGTCGTCGTCGTCGTCGTCGTCGTCGTCGTCGTCGTCGTCGTCGTCGTCGTCGTCGTCGTCGTCGTCGTCGTCGTCGTCGTCGTCGTCGTCGTCGTCGTCGTCGTCGTCGTCGTCGTCGTCGTCGTCGTCGTCGTCGTCGTCGTCGTCGTCGTCGTCGTCGTCGTCGTCGTCGTCGTCGTCGTCGTCGTCGTCGTCGTCGTCGTCGTCGTCGTCGTCGTCGTCGTCGTCGTCGTCGTCGTCGTCGTCGTCGTCGTCGTCGTCGTCGTCGTCGTCGTCGTCGTCGTCGTCGTCGTCGTCGTCGTCGTCGTCGTCGTCGTCGTCGTCGTCGTCGTCGTCGTCGTCGTCGTCGTCGTCGTCGTCGTCGTCGTCGTCGTCGTCGTCGTCGTCGTCGTCGTCGTCGTCGTCGTCGTCGTCGTCGTCGTCGTCGTCGTCGTCGTCGTCGTCGTCGTCGTCGTCGTCGTCGTCGTCGTCGTCGTCGTCGTCGTCGTCGTCGTCGTCGTCGTCGTCGTCGTCGTCGTCGTCGTCGTCGTCGTCGTCGTCGTCGTCGTCGTCGTCGTCGTCGTCGTCGTCGTCGTCGTCGTCGTCGTCGTCGTCGTCGTCGTCGTCGTCGTCGTCGTCGTCGTCGTCGTCGTCGTCGTCGTCGTCGTCGTCGTCGTCGTCGTCGTCGTCGTCGTCGTCGTCGTCGTCGTCGTCGTCGTCGTCGTCGTCGTCGTCGTCGTCGTCGTCGTCGTCGTCGTCGTCGTCGTCGTCGTCGTCGTCGTCGTCGTCGTCGTCGTCGTCGTCGTCGTCGTCGTCGTCGTCGTCGTCGTCGTCGTCGTCGTCGTCGTCGTCGTCGTCGTCGTCGTCGTCGTCGTCGTCGTCGTCGTCGTCGTCGTCGTCGTCGTCGTCGTCGTCGTCGTCGTCGTCGTCGTCGTCGTCGTCGTCGTCGTCGTCGTCGTCGTCGTCGTCGTC
>OX101786.1:39996010-40098510 GCA_944452715.1 Ophion slaviceki | reverse complement strand
GTGAAGATTCGGTTGATGGTTGCCGCTGTGTTTGCTTTCTTCAATGGGTACGGTTTCACGAATTTGGTGAAAGCGTCAATTGTCACCAGGATGTGTTGGACACCCCCGACTGATTTTGGCAATGGTCCAAAAAAAATCTATCGAGATCAAGTCGTTCGGGCCGTCCGGTATAATAGTCTGCATCTTCGCGTAGGTTGTCTGTACCGCTACTTTTACCCTCTGGCACTTATCACACGTTGCTATGATCTGGCGTACCCTTTTTGCCAACCTTGGACATGTGAATTCTTCAGTGATCATGTGAAAGATCTTTCGGGCTCCTTAGTCGCCATATATTTCATGACATTCCTTAATAAAAATATTGATTAGCACTTCCGGCAATATGACTTTCCACCGGCCAGTCCTATCATACTTCTGGAGACATTCCTCGTGGATTCTGTATTTCTTTTGTTCTTCTTCTTACATATCGTTTTTCTTGCAATTTTCCCAAATTGCTTGGAGATTTTCCTGCTTTTCTTGAATTGTTGTTTTATTTCCTCGGCTGGTTTTCGTGCGAGGATGGCGGTGAGAACGACTCTCCCGGGCTTGTGGTGGTCTTCATTGTCCATGCCTATGTCTGGTCTACTCAGTGCGTCGACTACTTCATTTCTTTTTCCAGGACAATGTTCCACTTCAATGTCGTAGTCCTGGATTAGCAGTGCCCACCTTAACATTCGGTCCCCCACGAAGCGACACGTTTTCATGAAAGTCAGTGCTTTAAGGTCCGTGATAATTTTCACTTTTGCACCTAGTAAGTATGTCCTAAATTTGTGCAATGCCCATACTATTGCGAGCATTTCCTTTTCTGTTGTCGTATATCCAATGTCTGCCCCCTTAAGTGTCCGACTCGCAAACGAAATCACCCCTATTTCGACCTTGCTATTTGTTTGACTTAGGATGGCTCCGATCGCGTAATCGCTTGCGTCGGTGGTGAGGGTCTGATGCAACTCTCGGGTTGCATCAGCATGTTTCAGCATTACCGTTTCAATGAAAAGTTGCTTGATTTTTATGAAGGTTTGTTCCTCTTCTTCCCCCCACTTCCATTCCTGTCTCTTTTTCTGCAGGCCCAGAAGTGGTACCGTTTCCTTAGCGTGTCTTTCGGTGAATTTGCCGTAGAAATTAATTAATCCCAAGAATCCTCGGAGCTGCTTTATATTCCTTGGTCGTGGGTAGTCCTGAATTGATTTAATTTTCTCAGGCTGTGGTTTTACCCCAGACGTTGTCAGCACGTGTCCCAGGAAAGCGACTTCTTGCTGGAAGAATTTTGATTTTTGGGGGTTCAGCGTGATGTTGTTCACACTGATTCTTTCGAACAGTTGCTGAAAATGTTCTAAATGTTGCTTCTCATCTTTCGACAAGCATAGTAGGTCATCAACGAAGTTGATGACTGAGTTTCCCAGATCCTGTAAGACGACGTCCAGTCCTCTTATTAAGCTTGCCGTGCTCGTCTTAAGTCCGAAGGGTGTTACTGTGAATCGGTAACACTTTCTCTCGTGCTAGAATGCCGTGTACTTTCGTGATTCGACTGCTAACGGGATCTGCCAGAAACTGCTAGTTAGGTCTAGGCTAGACATGGCCTGAGCTTCTCCGCATCGTTGAAAGATCTCCTCGGTTGGTGGTGCCGTATTGCGGTCTTCAATGAGGTATGCATTTAGTTGACGAGCATCCAGACAGAGACGATTCAATCCATCCTTCTTTACTACGGTCACCAGTGGGTTGATGAAGCGACTTTTTGCTCTTTCGATGACGCCATGTTCCATCATCCTTTGAATCTCCTTTTGCACCTTTTCCGGGTATTGAATTGGCACGGGATATGAGCGATGCATGTATGGTTTTGGGTCCTTGAGTAACAGCCGATGTGTGTAGGCATACATCCTGCCCGGTCTTCGGCTGAAGATGTGTCGGTAGTTTCGGATCAGGGCTTCAAATTGCTCCCTGACACTTTCTTTTAGGTTTAGACATTCCTGCAACTTCTGGCCTATTTCCTGCTCCGTGATTTCGTCATCTGTTCCTTCCTCTATTGCGGCAATATGGATCGGGGATTCCTCGGTTGGTTGTTTGCGTCGCCAGATCCACCTACCCTCTTCGAGTTCCGCAACTACTTCGTTCCTGATCCTGATCACGCCTTGGCTGGCATCAACCTCCACCTGTAGCTCGAATAATCCATCGATACCTAGAATAGCGTTTCGGCTAATTTTCGGTATGATTAGCATCTGGAGGCTTCCTCGGGATTGATAAAGTTCGGCCTCTACCATCATTTGTTGTTTAATTCTTCCTGATTTTCCTCCAAATGCCCTAATAGCCTCTGTGCTCGTTACGGGTATTCTGGGACTATTTTTGAAGCCTTCCTGATGGTGTAAGAAGAACTCCTCCGATATGCACGATACCTCACTCCCGCTGTCGATCAGGATTTCTACTCTAATTCCCTCTATTTTAATGGGTAGCGTTGGACATCGTGGGTGTATTTTTTTACGACGCTCCTTTTCCCTGCGTTTTCCATCAGGAAGTCCTTTTCATGCTCGTACACGTTTGTCTCGAGTACTATGGGCTTTTGCTCCTTATTTCCCGACTCCTTCCTAGTGCTGCCACCGGCGGTCACTTCTTCAAGTAGGTAACGTTTGCTCGTCCCTTCCTGTATTTCCACTGTTTTCTCCCCATTTTCTTTCCAATCGTTTTTCTTTCTGGGGACTGTCATCATCCCCATCTGAATGGTTTGCTGATTTCCTTGCTCTCCCGTCTCATTTGGAATGTGCCGTTTCTTTTTTGACCTTTCCTTCTTCTTCAGGTTTCTTTTTATCCGTTGACGTGCTTCTTCCATAGCTTCTTGAGTTTCCTCGTAGTCCGTTGCGCCTCGTGATGTTTCATTCACCTTGGTGATTGCCACCGATTCGGGCGCAACGGTTAGTAGTTTCTCTGGTTCTGTTTTTGTCCTGCAGGTAGCCCAATTTGTGTTGGCGATGCCTGTGACTCCTGTTGGCCTCTATTCGGCATGTTCACGTTTGCTTGTCCCCCGGACTGATTTGGATTCCATGGTGCTGCTGCTGGGTCAGAGGGGGTCTTGTATTCCCATATCCGCGCTGCATCCACGGCCCTGGTGCCGCGTTAGCTGACCCATATCCCCCACCCCATTGCTGTTCACCTTGGAATGGTAGTGGTGGCCTCGAATATTTCGGGTATTCTGGTCTTCATTGCGGGCTTGGTCCCATTGGGTGTGGTCCCCCATACGTCTCAAACCGTTGGTTCTTCCACGGATTATTTTGCTGCCAGTTTTGTTTGCTGGTCTCATGCCACCGTGGAAGAGATCTTTTAGCATTTAGGGGTCCCGCTCCATCCATACTCTCCAACAGTTCGAGGAAAGTATCAATGTTTTTGATGCCACTGACCCGTACTGCCATCCTGACAGCCTCGTCAAAATGGTTTGCCAATTTCCCAATAATTTGTTCCTTCGTCGGACCCTGGCTTATATCTTTTGCATTTCCAAAGATTTGGGTGGCATATTCGGTCCAGGTCATTCGATGTCCCACTCATATGCTCCAAATTCGAGATTTCTCCGTACTTTCTCTTGGATCTCTTGACTCCAATAACGTGCTCGGAATTTCTCCTCGAATTCTTCAATCGACTGGACCCTTTCTTCGATGATTGTCCACCAATCCTTGGCCGTATTCTGGAGTGACTGGCTGATGAGATAATGAAGATCGGTGTTTCCGGTAATTCGCCAGAATTCCCTGAAGTCTTTCAGAAACCGCATAGGTCGTTCTCTTCCATCGCCATTGTATGTTGGTGGTTTTTGCTTTGCTGCATACGCCTGACTGACATCGAGCCCTGCTTTCCACGTAGTGTTGCTTCCAGAATTTTGGGCCTGAATGTTCTTTTCACATACCGTAATTCGTTTGGAGTGATCCGTCACTTCTCCCACCTCCTTTGACGAGTGGAGGAGCTGGGATATTGTCCTTCTGATGGCTTCCACTCGGGTATCAAAATCTTCGATTTTCTGGTCGTTTTCCTTCTGAGTTTGTTCGGAATTTTGCGCGATCATTTTCTGAGCAATCACGATTTTCCGTTCCGTGCGTTCCTCGATTTTGTTCATATCGTTTGCCATCTTTTTTTTTATTTCCTCGTTCAGCTGCCGTATTCTTACGATGCAGTGGTCATCTTGTTGCTTAATTTCCACCTGGGTGGTGCGGCGTTCACTACGCTGCTCGTTGCGTATGCTGTTCATGGCTTTTATGAGAGCCAAGGTGGTTTCGCTGTGCTCGGTTTCGTTGTCCTCAACGACTATCTCGGTATTGTCCATGTTTTGACCGACAGCGAATGTTTCTTCATTTGTGGTCTGCGTTGGCCCTATTTCCAACAGTCTCCCAATATTTCGCCGATCTCTTCGACGGGCTTCTTCTATCTATCCATCCGCCGTAGTTGTTTTCCAATTAAGGGACGTTTCAGTATTTTCCTGCGCCCTATTTATTATTAATACCTCCTACGAGTTTTTCTTTCTTATGATCGAGTCCCTGTTCGAGCGCCAAATGTAACGGGTCGGAATTCGTCACAATTAATTATATTTGTTCGGGACTCGATCAGGGAAGAAATTAGTTTAAACTCTTTGTTTTGGAGGTATTTGGTAGTAAAATGACATTTATTCAATATTTTTGACTCGATATAATGTTAAAAGTTTGCTGTGTACAAGTGTGGTATGTTGTTTGTGTTTCTAAAGTGTATTTTGTGTGTTTTAATGTATCGCGTCTCGGTCGGAACAATACTCGAGTTGTGGACTCGCTCGGATGGTAAATGTGCTTGAACACGATCGCTTTACCGTAGGTTGGTAATTTTCCTTTCCTATGTGTATTGGCGCTCGCGGCGCGCGTGAGTTACGGCGCGCTTTCGCCTACGGCACGCGGAGTCTGCTGGGCACCCTTCCCTAGATCGCGTGTGGCGCTGTCGGTTGCGGTTCACTTTCCCTAGCGGTATTGATTGTGGCGCGCTTGATCTCGGTACGGCTCGCTATCCTCTCTCTTCCAACTGTCGCTCGTGGCGCGTGGTGCCGAGCGCGTTCTCGTGCTACCCTCCGTCCCTGGGTCCCCCCACTCTATCGACTCACGACGCAGTGGATCCTGGCAAGCTTTCGACTGACGCGCTACGACGCGCTTTCTCCTAATTACTCCCCGTGAGCGTAATCGATTATCGCGCGTCGGTAATCGATTACTCTAACTTCGGCGTCCGCCGTCGAATGGCGCCACGTACCCTTTTATGTTTCTTTGACCGCGCGTTATGTGTATTATGTCGGTGTGGTGTTTGAATTCGCGATGCCTCTCCGACCTTCAGGTTCTCCTGCTACTTTCGGGAGCCTTTGCGGATATTTTGTGTTTTACAGGTGTATGTGTGTGTGTGTGTATTGTCGCCTGGTATTTCGGATACCTCCTCGCACTTTCTATTCTCCTAATACTAATTTTCTATTTATCCTTTCGTAGTTTGTTTTTTCTTCGTTTATTCTTAATGTTTTTTAGTGCTCTCTTTTCTTATTCCTATCCCAGTTTTAGTTTCCGTATTTATTCATTAAAAAAAAAACTATGTCCTAATTCTCTCCTTTTTAAGTTTCTTAAGGTTCCCCTCTTACTGCGTTTCCCCTGCAAATAGGTGGTACTCTGCGAAGTGGTACTTGTCAATCCACAAAGAAGAAGTGACGTTCCTCCAACTTTCCTCCTCCTTTGTATCCATATTTTATTGTTTATTGTTTCCCTTCCCTTACTAATTACCCATCATCCCCTTTATTGTTAACTTTTTTTAATATTTAAATAAATTTATGCTTCCTTTGTTTTTTGTTACTTTCTTTGTTTTCTTTCCAACGGCTTTTCCCCTTCCCTTACTTATCACCTATCGTCACCTTTTTCTACTGTTTTTTGTTTATTTTCTGTTTTTTTTTCTCCTTTCACTCATCTTTCCTTCCGCTTATTGTTTCGTGACCTTCAGTTTTTCTTGTGTTTACCTGAGTTTTTCGGAGGTCCTCCTTTTTGTCACTTCCCCCTCTCCTATTCCTATCGACAGGTCTTTTACCGTTTGATAGGTTTTGTGGTGGGGGTATTAGCATGAGACGGGCCTGTACGTCTCAGTAGAAAATCTTCATTGATTTTTCTCTTCAACATCGCATCGATATCGTTGAAGTCCTTCGATGTTGCTTGACATAAATAGCAACGTTGAGCAGAAGCTTTACTCGTGATTGCATTGCAAACGTTACCATCTATCATGGTGAATGCAAGTTTGAAAGAAACGGTTATGTCTTTTCCGTCAATGACGGTCTTGCAAGGGACAAGGTTACTTTTCCTGCTGTTTAATAAACTCCATCTCGCTCACTGTGGCTTCAGTATTTTCATGCAAAAATTGAATTCTAATTCGCCGACAAAAACGGGTAGACGATGGCCTGGGATTTTTCCACACAACAAGGGTTTTTTTTTGTTTCTTGGTCAACTGATATCAACTGCAATGGAACAAGCGACGTGAAGAATATGTTAGCATCAGACTTACTTCCATCATCATCGGTAAATTTTTGTTTATATGCATTTTGGCCAGAAGCGCCATCGCAACCCCACTTACAAATTAAATTGAAGTTACGAACAGTTTCTTTACATAAGCTTTTAATAACTTCGTCTTGAATCAACAAGATTCTCTGAATTGCGTGATCCAACAAAGACTGCAGTTTCACGTCAGCACTACATTCTGTAACGCTAATGTCAGATTTCGGTCGATAACATTGAAGCTTCGCTCGATGTATTACGTTATATGACGGAAATACCTTACAGCACTGTTCTCTGGTTGAATTCCGAAGTTTCTGATAGTCAGACGTTGACATATTAAGTTCAACTACAAGCGATAGGGCTTTATCAGGAGTATAAGGAATTTCTGAAATCGATTCCAAAGATTCTCTATACTTTTGAGCTCTTGATGGTCTTTCCAGCGTCACATCTTAAACAACTTTTGCGGCATCAAATCTACCAGCTGCTCGAAGGCTCATTTAGGCCGCATAAGACAGTTCTTCAGTACTTCTAGTTGCAAGCAAGTATTCAGTTTTCCTCCGTTTTGAGCGCACACTAGCTTCAGCAAATTCTAAAGAAGGCCGACCCATGCTGCTGGACTGTGTTGAAGCTTCTTGGATTTTTTCCAGGGCAACAAACACACTGAGCCATGTGGAAAATTTGTCGAAAAATCTGTCTTCGTACCTCGAAGCTTGCATTTTTCTCGAATTCGAACAATTAAAACACAAAATATGGAGAAGTGATTCGGATAAAAGTTGTATGTTTTCAAATTATCTCTTCAGGGGTGTACTCACGTTGTGAGCCCAGTGCCCCACGTAGGCCCAGTGAGGCCCAAATATATTTTTTAAATCATTACCCTTAGTTTTTATAGCGGATTTATATTTCACGCTTCAAAATTGAAATATTTTGTATCGTCACTTTCTGCTAGGCCTCTTTCAAAAGGGCCAAAATCTTAGCGAAAAATAACCTCTGAAAAAAATGTATATTTTGAAGTGTCTAATCGAAATCGATTATAGTTAATGAGGATTCTTTTTTAATTTCCTTATGGTTTTCATAGCATTTCACAATATTATAGTCATCTATAATATTGTGGTGTTTGAGAAGGACCCGGAAGATCTGGTGTAGGTGGAAAAAGAAAAGGCGCCAAGTTCTTGCTGTACGGAAAAATAATATAAAAGTATATTAACAAGATATAATAGAAAGTTACAGTACACGTGTGGAAAATTAGCCCGGGAAAATGATGAGGAAAGCCCGTTTTTAAAGACGCGGATGAGAACTTTCCCGAACGAGGGCGAACAATGGCCGCTGCCGTAAGACGCGTCCCGACACGCGGGAGAAGGATCGGGTCGACCGAGATCTCGACGATACGCCCGTAACGCAATAATATCGCCCGAATTATGCGTTTTTAAACTGCGGTCCGAGTACTGTCGTTCCGAGGAACTATGGCCCCAAAAAATATGATGAGGAAATTTCCCGTTTACTGACCAACCCGTAAGACGACGCGTGTGGTCTCTGTGATCGATGAGGAAAGAATGAGGGTGAGTGAGGGAAAAGCCGCGCAATCACGCGATCGATGAGAAGAAATGCCCTGAAAAGTGGCGCCATCGACGACAGCCACGAGAGGATCCCGGCATGACTCGCTCGTCTAATTCCCGCGGAAAATTATGAACAATTCGGGAATTACGAGCGGATCGTAATTCCTGAACATTCCGCCCGCCATCGGCAGCAGTGCTGTCGATTTATTGAGACCCGGATAAGATTGGAAGTAGGGCCAATTTGGCAATAGGCCGCTTGAGTGTGGTGGTGGCGGTCTTGATAGTGACTACCCGTGTGAGCCCATCCTGTCGCGGATGCAGTTCCAAGACCCGTACCAAAGGCCATTTAGTAAGTGAAGTCCTCTCGTCGGTCAACAGAGCCAAAGACCCAACCCGAATCTCGTGAGATGGATGATGCCATTTTGAGATGGCTTGTTGCCGTTATAGGTAGCCTGTTGACCAACGACCCCAAAAGTATTGCAGCCGCTCTTGTATGAGCTGCCACCTGGAGAGCCGAGCGGGATTAATTTCCCGTAGCGATGGCTCTGGAACTGCGGTGAGCGCTTCCCCGATGAGGAAATGTCCCGGTGTAAGCGTGGAGAGATCCTCCGGATCTTCCGTGAGAAGTTCCAATGGACGAGAGTTGGGAACGGCCTCAATTTGTGCAAGAAGAGTCGTAAATTCCTCATACGTGAGCGCCGTCTCCCCGTTCGTCCTCCGAAGATGATATTTGACCGATTTGACTGCAGCTTCCCATTTCCCGCCCATGTGTCCCGCTGATGAAGAGTCTGCGCAGTTCTGCGTCGGCTCCTTGAACGTTCGTCCCGTTGTCACTGTATAAAGTGTGACAGATGCCCCGTCTTCCAGTGAATCGCCGAAACGCTGCGATGAACGCCTCGGAAGTCAAGTCTGAAACAACTTCGAGATGAATCGCTGAGGTTGAGAAGCATACGAATATGCACAGCCAGCCTTTGTGAGATCGAGAGCCTCGCCCTCGTCCGAGGTTGAGAGAGACTGGCCCGGCGTAATCTACTCCCGTGTAGAGAAACGCCCGTGAAGGTGTAGCCCGAGTGAGAGGCAAATGTCCCATCAGTTGCTGAGCTTTTATCCCTATTTGACGCGTGCATTTCACGCATCTCAAGATGAATGAGCGTACTGGTGCCCGCCCGCCGATGATCCAGTAGTGAGTGCGCAGGTATGCCAATGTAACCTGAGCCCCACCGTAAAACGTCCGATGATGAGCATCTGCGATGAGAAGTCGTGTGAAAGCCGAATCCCGAGGTAGAATGACGACGTGTTTGCTCTCAGGTTGTAGGGCTGAGTGCTGTAACCGCCCTCCTACTCTCAGGACCCCGTGTGAGTCTATAAATCCCATCAATTGCGTGAGAGGATGCGATTTTGGTAGTGCCTGTCTCGATGAGAGAAGTGTGAGCTCCAATGAAAAGTGTGTCCCTTGTGTGGCTTTAGCCCAAAAAGCCGTGCGTGTTCCAGGTCGCCCGGGGAGATTTGTGAGCCCGGTCTCCCTTGGTTTTATCTTCGAAGTGTCGTAAATACTTTGAAGCAGAGTGAGGTGATTCTCAACAGCCGAGTGAGAGATGAGTATCGATTGCATGAGGTTCCATAAGACCGGTGAAGTTGAGCCTGCTGAGACAGTGAGCGTGAGGCCTGGTCGCTCTTCAAGCGCCGTTGTGAGATCCGCGCCGTTGATGTGAGAAGGCCAATGGAAGTGAGGTTTTGTTAACCAGTGAGGCCCATCCCATCAAAGTGTATGTCGCTCGAGCTGAGAAATGGTTAACCCTCGTGATGCACAATCCGCAGGATTGACCCGGCCCGGGATGAATTTCCATTGTCCACTAGGAAGGAGCTCTTGAGCGGATGATACCCGATTTCCAACGAAGTCTTTCCATCGAGATGGATGACTCGATACCCAAGTGAGTGTGACGGATGAATCCGTCCACAGAAAAACCTGTGAATCAGTGAGCTTGAGAGTATCTTGCACATACCGTACTAGTTTTACGAGGAGAAGAGCCGCTGAGAGTTCCAGACGTGGAATCGTAAGACTTTTGATAGGCGCAACCTTTTTTTTTGCGCAAACCATCGTAACCCGTATTGCTGATTCTGGTCCCGATACCGAACGTAAACAACCGCTCCCATTGCGAGTTGTGAAGCGTCAGAAAACCCGTGTATCTGCACGGATGGCGAAGGAGTGAGATGAATCCATCTCGGAACCGAAATGTTTCCCAGATCCGCTAATTCCCGACGAAACGTAAGCCAAGAGTCGTGGACTCGCAATGAGACGTCGTCATCCCAACCGAGTTTCTCCAGCTACATATTTTGCAAGAGGATTTTCGCCCGAATCACGACTGGTGCGAGTAAATCCCAAGGAATCATAGAGCTGGGCAATCTCAGATAAAATTGCCGGCTTTGTGGTCTTGTTCCTGGTTGAGAGTGGAAGTGTTGTGAATTTAAACACGTCCGTGGCTGGAATCCATGTAAGTCCGAGTATCTTTGTCTCGCAATCCTTAAACGAGTGAGAATTTTCTGTGCTGATGTCGACCCCGATTGAGGTAAAAAGCTTTGGATGATTGCTTTGCCACTTGGCGAGTGGAAAGCCGCCCGCCGTGCAGATCCCGATGAGTTGATGTGCCTGTGTGATGAGATCCGAACTCTGATCAGCTCCCCCGTAAATATCGTCCACGTATCGCCCCATTGTAAGAGGAGCGGCCGCTTCAGGATACTTGTCGCCCTCGTCCTCCACCAACTGCAAAATAACGCGAACGGCGAGAAACGGAGCTGGCCTCGTTCCGTATGTGACCATTGTGAGTCGATAAGCAATTATGTTCCCGTATTGATCGACCCACAATATCCGCTGTAGATCCTAATCGTCCCGATGAATCTGAATTTGCCGAAACATCTTTGTAATATCCGTTGCAAAGATGTATCGATGTCGTCGTGCCCATAATAGAACGTCTGAAATGTCCCGTTGCAATTTCGCACCTGTGTGCAAAATGTCGTTGAGCGATACTCCCGTTCTCGTAGCACTTGACCCGTTTAAAACAACCCTCAATTTCGTTGTAGTGCTCGATTCTTTCAACACCCCGTGGTGAGGAAGATAATAAACCCGTGATTTTTGAGAAAGCGCACGTGAAGCCCGTATCATGTGAGACTGTTCCCTATATTCTTGCAGAAACTCTGAATATAGTTTCTGATATGAGGTATCCCTTGATAGTCGTCGTAATAGCCTTTGCAGGCTCTGGGCTGCCCTACCGTACGAGTCCCCGAGTTGACTCGTAGACGACATTATCGGCAATCGAACGATATACCGTCCCGTTGAATCCCGCAAGTGAGTCCGCACAAAATGAGACTGACACAGTGGCGTAGCGTGGGTTTTTGCCGTCCGGGGCTAACCCTAAATTTGCCGCTCCCCTCCCTATTTTCGCAACTAAGTGCCGCTCGCCGCCGCCGTCCCACATCTGCGCCGCCCGGGGCCATGGCTCCCTCAGCCCCCCACGCTACACCACTGGACTGACATTCCTGTTCTTCAGGCGTAAATTAAAGAGCAGGTAGACTGGGAGCTTCTTCCTGTTCCCAAAATCGAGTGAGAAGATCCTCAACTTCCTCGAAGTTGTGATCTACCGAAACTTGCTGCGACAATCCCGAACATGAAGCCCGATTGGCGATTGGGCCAAGAACGAACCACCCGAATATCGAATTCTGCGCCATAAGAGTCCCGTCTGCTCCTTTTCGAATTTCTGGACGAATAAATGGACGAATATGAGTCTGTTCCCAAAATGAAATCAATCGCCCTTGGTGAGAGAAAATCTGGGTCTGCTAATTGCAGCCCGTCCAAACGAGACCAATGTAATCCGGATGTTGAGAAGGAGGGAAAGATAGGCATTAGATTAGGTAAAATGAACGCTTGAACATTTATTTCATGATTAGAATTTGCTGAATGTAAAATGAAGGTGACTGCGCCTCGTGTCAAGCCCGAATGAGTCCCGCCAATCCCAATGATAGGAATGGCCGCGGTGTCCCGGTGAAGCTTGAGTTGTTTCGCCAACTTCTCCGAAACAAAGGTGAGCTTCGATCCGTTGTCGATTAGCATTCGTACCCGGTGAGTTGCCCCGAATGGTAATTCGAGATCTGCCAAGCCTGTGGCCAGCAGAGTTGAAAAACCCGGAAGCGTTGATGTGTCATTGTGTTGAGCCCAATGGTCGTGTAACTCCCGATGTGCTCGGTGTTCCCGCAGAGGACGACTGTGGGTTGCGTTGAGCCGCACCTGTGGCTCGTTGGTCCCCAGATTTTGACCACCCGGTGTGGATCATCGTATGATGTTTACGATCACACTCCTTGCATCTGGTCGTCCCCTGGCACGCCGCTACGCTGTGTTTCCCTAGACAATTGAAACACAGGCGCTGACAGATGACTTCTTCCCGTCTTGCCTCGTTTGAGAGTTGCCGAAAGCTCGGGCACGCCACGATGAAGTGAGCACCCTTGCAGTGTAAGCATGCATACCCGGATGATGATGTGGATGCACCCGACGAAGACGGTCCCGATGTAGAAGGCCGCGACATGGATGGCCCCGATGAGACTGCGTGTACCCGTGAGGCATAAGTTCCCGATGATGAGTCCTTGCCCGTTGACTTGTTCTGAGAACGTGAAGTCTCTACGTTCTCGAGAGCTCCAGCTCGGTTGGTTAGAAAATCCCGGAGGTCTGAAAGCGAGAGAGGCTCGTCCGATCGTTCCGCCTTGAGCCGCCAAGCTTCCCGCAGATGAGCGTCGAGTCTCCTCGAGACGACGTGTACGATGACCCAATCCCAGTGGCGCACTGGACCTCGCAGTGCTTCGAGTGCGTTGTACGCCACCTTGAGGGAGTGTAGCAGTCCATGGAGCTCCTTTGTTGAACGTGGTGAGACCGTTTCCGTACCCAGTAAGGCGTCCAGATCAGCTGAGATCAGTGCGCGCTTGTTGTTGTAACGCTCGAGGAGCGTGTTCCATGCCGTGTTGAGTGAGGCCCCGGTGATTGGCAAGCTCGAAATGAGCTTTGATGCTTCTCCCGTAACCGCGGTGAGAAGATAATGCATCCTCTCAACATCGGTTATTTTGGAATTCTCCCGAACGAGCGCTGTGAACATGTCCCGAAACGGGACCCATTGCGAGTATTCTCCCGAAAACCTTGGTAGCGAGATCTTCGGAAGCGGAGTTCGAAGGTCCGATGAGGCCGATGTGCCCGGTTGAGTAGATCCCGATTCCGTTGTGGAGGCTGCGTTGAGGCTCGCCCGAAGTTTCGCCAACCGTTGGCAAATCTCCATACGGAGAGTGTAGGCCCGCGTGTATTGATCTGCCTCCATATATACCTGGACCAGCGGCTCGTCCGGAAATTGCTCAGAGAGCGCGTCGTGGACAAAGGCAAACGTTTCCCAGACGGCCAATGCTGACTGTCTGCTCTCCGCGACCGCCGCCAATGAAAGAGGCTCTGATGAGCCCCGAGTGAGGCTCCCGAGTAGGTCCCGCAGTATTGAGACCCGAGCTTCCTGCGTAGCCACCTTGAGACGTGCAAATCCCGCGTTTCGTCCTTTCACACCATCCCGCGTTGATGAGCTTGTATCCCGACGGGCAGGAGACCGATTTCGAGAGGTACTGCGTGAGGCCGCAGGAGATTTCTCTCGTTTCGGCTCCGTCACCGTTGCTTCCCGTTTCGGCGGCGCGGCTGCGCTTGCCGAAGGTTCCGGGACCACGAGGTTCTCCGATTCAACCATGTGATCCGCAGCAACGGCGTATTCCTCACTGTCCGACATCTTGTCCTCGAATTAATCGTAGGTAATCCGAACTGGACACCAAAAGCGAGGCTTACGCGTTCCCGTGGTGAGAAAAGACGAAACACCCGCGAGTGTAGCGTTGAGAACGCGCCCGAAATCTCCGAAGCACTACTGTAGTAACGCCCGAAAAATCTCGAAGTCGGTTAGTTGATATAATGTTCAAAAAACTCCCGAACCCACTCGATGTGTAAAACCCGAAAATGATCGAAAACGATTCTTTGAAACAAGAACTCTCCAAAATTTCCCGAGACCCGATTGATGAGTGATAAAAAAACTCCAAAGAGCTGAACGCGTGCGAAAGTTGGACTTCTTGTGAGGTATAATTCCCGAAAAAGTCCGGAATCACTGCGCAAACCCGAAAGTGACCGAAAATGTCCGAAACCACTGCGCAATCCCGAAAGTGACCGAAAATGTCCGAAATCACTGTGCAAACCCGAAAGTGACCCAAAATGTCCGTACGTCATTATGCGAACCCGAAAACGACCAAAAATGTCCAAAGACACTCGCACACTCGAAAGTGACTGAAAATGTCCAAAGTCACTGCGCGAACCCGAAAATGACCGAAAATGTCCAATGTCACTACGCACACCCGAAAATGACTGAAAATGTCCAGTCACTACGCACACCCGAAAATGTCTAATGTCGCTACGCACACCCGAAAATGACCGAAAATTTCCGAAGCCACTGCGCGCACACGAAAATGACCGAAAATGTCCGAAGCCACCGCGCGCGCACGACAATGACCGAAAATTGTCCGAACGAATTCCCAATTCACAGGCCAAGTGCACGCGTAACGCCCGAATGTCAATTACGCGACACTGAAACTGACCCGAGAGATTTCTTGAGAAAAACTCACCAAATGTTCGATGAAGCTGCTTGCGTACCGATCGAGCTCCCGTGGCCTGTTGAGGCCAAACGTTCCATGAGTGGCCTGCACGTTAACCCGAGCACGTATCTCGCGAGCGTAGCACCTCTTTGAGAAAAATGTCCCGAAAATTGTAACGCGTATGATTGTCGATGAGAGGATCCCAAGCGTTCCGCGTAAAATCTCACTTGTGGTTCTGTCACGTCTATCTGAGAGAGAACGCACGATCCTCACTGTACGAAGCCCGCGAGACACTGAGCGAGAGCCAATGAGAAGGCTGAATGTGAGCGCGAGAGAGCGCGCACGATCTTCTCTGCCCGAAGTCTGAACGTGACTGACCGATAGCCAATGAGAGCACTTCTCTTTGAGAAGGAGAGAGCGTGCACTATCGACGCGTGATATACCCGAGAGATGCCGCGTATAGCGGAATGAGAGTGAGAGAGCGCGCACTAGACGCGTGAAACGAAGCCGTTGAAAATTCGAACTCGAGCAAACGCGTCGTGTGGTGTCTTCGCTGAGCAAAACTTTTGCGAGCTTCGATTTTCACTCCCGAAAAACTCACTGAGTCCCGATTCGTCCAGAAGTAAGTCCCGAAAATTGTGGCGAAATTTCTTACACACGTTTTACTGCACTCTTTCTCGAAGAACTGGCACGTAATCCCCCACTAGATCCGGCTCGAAGGACTAAAAATATTTGAGAAGGACCCGGAAGATCTCGTGTAGGTGGAAAAAGAACAGGCGGAAGATCTCGTGTAGGTGGAAACAGGAAAAAGAAAAGTTCTTGATGTACGGAAGAATAATATAAAAGTATGTCAACAAGATATAATACAAAGTTACAGTACACGTGTGGAAAATTAGCCCGGTAAATGATGAGGAAAGCCGGTTTTTAAAGACGCGGATGAGAACTTTCCCGAACGAGGGCGAACAATGGTCGCCGCTGTGAGACGCGTCGCGACACGCGGGAGAAGGATCGGATCGACCGAGATCTCGACGATACGCCCGTAACGCAATAATATCGCCCGAATTACGCGTTTTTAAACTGCGGCCCGAGTACTGTCGTTCCGAGGAACTATGGCCCCAAAAAATACGATGAGGAAATTTCCCGTTTACTGACCAACCCGTAAGACAACGCGTGTGGTCTCTGTGATCGATGAGGAAAGAATGAGGGTGAGTGAGGGAAAAGCCGCGTGATCACGCGATCGATGAGAGGAAATGCCCCGAAAAGTGGCGCCATCGACGACAGCCACGACAGGATCCCGGCGTGACTCGCTCGTCTAATTCCCGCGGAAAATTATGAACAATTCGGGAATTACGAGCGGATCGTAATTCCTGAACATGTGGAATGAGTAATAGTGAGTAAGGCTGAATATGTAATTACTTATTCATATGTATTATACTTTAACATTTTAGAATCTGCCGACGATGATCCTGCAGCACCTGGATTAACGGAAAACGATATTTTCGCACTCATAAAAAATAATTTGAATCGTGGTGCAGCTTCAGCATATCTAGAAATTGAAAAGTTCATATCAGAGAAACTACAACAACCTCTTACTCTGTCGGATGACGCAAAACTTGCAATACGCGCATTATTGTCCCAATTTAATGAAAAGTGGAAGCAAGCTTCGAGGCACGAAGACAGATTTTTCGACAAATTTTCCACATGGCTCAGTATGTTTGTTCCCCTGGAAAAAATCCAAGAAGCTTCAAGACAGTCCAGCAGCATGGGCCGGCCTTCTTTAGGATTTGCTGAAGCTAGTGTGCGCTTAAAACGGAGGAAAACTGAAGACTTGCGTGCAACTAGAAGTACTGAAGATCTGTCTTATGCGGCTTAAATCAGCCTTCGAGCAGCTAGTAGATTTGATGACGCAAAAGTTGTTCAAGATGTGACGCTGGGAAGCCCATCAAGAGCTCAAAAGTATAGAGAATCTTTGAAATCGATTTCAGAAATTCCTTATACTCCTGATAAAGCCCTATCGGTTGTAGTTGAACTTAATATGTCAAAGTCTGACTATCAGAAACTTCGGAATTCAATCAGAGAACAGTGCTGTAAGTTATTTCAGTCGTATAATGTAATACATCGAGCGAAGCTTCAATGTTATCGACCGAAATCTGACCTTAGCGTTACAGAATGTAGTGCTGAAGTGAAACTGGAATCTTTGTTGGATCACACAATTCAGAGAATCTTGTTGATTCAAGACGAAGTTATTAAAAGCTTATGTAAAGAAAGTGTTCGTAACTTCAATTTAATTTGTAAGTCGGGTTGCGATGGCCAACCCGGCTTCTGACCAAAATGCATATAAATAAAAATTTACCGATGATGATGGAAGTAAGTCTGATGCTAAGATATTCTTCACGTCGCTTGTTCCACTGCAGTTGATATCAGTTGACCAAGAAACAAAAAATACCCTTGTTGTATGGAAAAATCCCAGGCCATCGTCTACCCGTTTTTGTCGGCGAATTAGAATTCAATTTCTGCATGAAAATACTGAAGCCACAGTGAGCGAAATGGAGTTTATTAAACCGCAGGAAAGTAACCTTGTCCCTTGCGAGACTGTCATTGACGGAAAAGCCATGACCGTTTCTTTCAAACTTGCATTCACCATGATAGATGGTAAAGTTTGCAATGCAATCACGAGTAATGCTTCTGCTCAACGTTGCTATTTATGTCAAGCAACATCAAAAGACTTCAACGATATCGATTGAAGACGTTGAAGAGGAAAATCAATGAAAATTTTCTACAGTTCGGGTTATTGACTCTGCATGCATGGATTCGCTTCTTCGAATGTTGTTTGCATGTAGGGTATAAACTTGAAATTGAAAAGTGGCAAGCGCGTACTGCAAATGATAAAGAAATTGTAAAAACACCGAAAAGCAAGTATACAAAAAGGTTTCCGCATACGATTGGGTCTCATAGTTGATCAACCAAAGCCTGGATTTGGTGGCTCCAATGACGGGAATACTGCTCGACGGTTTTTCTAAGATTCAACCACTTCTGCTTCGGTTACGGGGGTAAATGAAGATCTGATCAAACGATTTCACGTTATATTGCAAACACTTTCGAGTGGCCATGAGATTGATATAATCAGATTTCAAGATTATGCCGTGCAAACAGTTCGCGACTACGTGAAGTTGTATCCGTAGTTTGATATGCCGACTTCAATGCATAAAATTTTGATTCATAGCGCAGCGATTATAAAGTCTGAAATATTACCAATTGGACAAATGTCCGAAGACGCCCAAGAGTCTATCAATAAATAAATAAAAAAGAATAGATCAGATTTTTCACGAAAATTTTCCCGAACAAAACCCATGGAAGACGTTTTTACACGCCTACTATTAAAGTCTGATCCATACATTTCTAGCCTGCGCAAATTATCTGGTAAGAAAATGGAATCGTTACTACCAGAAGCAATCCAGTTATTAACTGCGTCAAGCGTCTCAACAAATGCAGGGAGCTCGGGCAATGCGTCGTCAGTTGAATTCACTGACTGTGAATCAGATTGTTCTGGTGACGATGAATAAAGTTGTATGTAATCGAATGTATCACGATGACTGACCAGTTATTCGGAATGTGGAATTTTTTCCGTCAGTTACTTGTTTTTATAAGCGAATACATATTTATTAAGAAATATAATGCTAATTTCTACACTTTGTATACATTATATTAATCTCAATACTTTGTATCAACCTAATTTTAAGGAAAACCTTTGCAATGTAACATAAATATATCGCCTTTTCTACACAAGTCGTACATATTGAATCCGCCATTTTGTTACCCAAATTTTGACTTCAGATTCGTAATCAGCAACCCCAAAAACCCCCCGGGTACAGACTTTTACCCTGACTTTATTCATTTTTCTTTAAACTTTTTTCCGTACTGGATCCGCCATTTTGTTTATCGAAATTTTGACTCCAGATTCGTAATCAGCTACCCCAAAAACCCTCGGGTACAGACTTTCACCTCGATTCAATTCGTTTTTAATTAAATTTTTTGCCGTACTGGATCCGCCATTTTGTGTTTCGAAAAACCCGCGAGTACAAACTTTCACACGAATTGAAAACTTGTCAGACTTTTGGCCGTCGATTTGGGTTTCCGTCCCACTATGCGTCGGTTCGGTCACAGAGGCGAAGATTCCGTAGCGGGTTTTGAAATATATCTAGACAGTGTCTTACAGAAAGGCGTTGGATTTATCCCGATATCTTGAATAGTTGTCCCGCAAAGTCGACATGAAAAATGATGAGAAAAACGACAAAGGGTTGCATGGCTTGTAGCACAATATGAATTGGACCACAGAACATAAAACACAAAAAGAATAGTCTTAAAAACAAATGTCGACAAGCGTCTGGAGCAGGAACGGCCCCATGTAGAAGTTCCAATACTCAGCCGTGAACAATCGGCTGAGACTTGGCCCAGTAATGGAAGCCACGCTTTGATATTGTAGACTTTTCCAACCGATGGCACATCGATGACACAGAACAGACCCCACTGTTGTTTAAAGGTTTTAAGAACCAACATTACTGATGCTGCACCATTTAACGGGCCAACGCAGCCCGGGCATAATTCGATTATAGATTCAGCTTCGGTTATATCATTACAGAAAACAGGCGCCAATCGTTGGCCTAGGCTCGGCGGAACGTTAGGACGATCGTCGACACCCAACCTTTTTTCCGTCAATTAGGAATGTTAATTAACATGTTATTAATTAACATGTTAATTAACATGTTCTAACGTTCGGCCGAGCCTAGGCTAACGATTGGCGCATGTTTTCTGTAATGGTATAGCCAAAGCTGTATCTACAGTCGAATTATGCCCGGGCTACGTTGGCCCGTTAACTAGTGCAGTATTAGTAATGTTGGTTCTTAGAACCTTCAAACAATAGTTGGGTCTGCCCTGTGCCATCGATGTACCAACGTTTCGGAAAGTGTACAATATCGAAGCTTGGCTTCCATTACTGGGCCAAGTCTCAGCCGCCCATGTAGAAAATCCAATACTCGGCCGAGAGTGGACTATCGGCTGAGACTTGGCCCAGTAGTGGAAGGTTCGATTTACTAGACCAGCCCAAACGTTGGCACGTCGATGGCACAGAACAGACCCAACTGTTGTTTGAAGGTTCTAAGAACCAACATTATTGATGATGCACCATTTAACGGGCCAACGCAGCCCGGGCATAATTCAACTATAGATTCAGCTTCGGCTATATCATGTGACGTGATTTTTTAAGTCACGTCACAGAAAGGCTACCGACGATTTAGTCGTGCTCTCGATGTCCGGGTTACGACCCCTTCGTATATGTTACGGGCCTTTACTCCAGTATGTTTGTTTTGTAGCGTTTTAGGTTTGGGTTTCGTTGTTGTTCTGGTGAGGTTGGCGTGCGAAACTCGGTCGAGCGGCGTGTCGCTCAACGTACCGAGCAATCCCGACCGAGGGACGCACCCAACGAGGCTTTCGGGAAATCGGTGCACGCCCGGCTGAGATGCCGGCGCCCCACCGCAGTGGTGCATCGTGCTGACGAGCGGGCCATTTGGGTTACGGGTGGAGGCGGGAGACCTCCGCGCCGCGCTTCTAGAGAGAAGCTTTGCCCGCTCTCGCATGGTGACCCGGGGATGCGATCCCCGAGAGCCTCCATGTTACCTAGGAGGAAAGGTCCCGATCTGTTACCGTTCCGCTTGCGGGGTACTCGGGCAGGAAATATAGATTCCGAAAGAAATATTCTTCCAGAATATTCTAGCTCCCAAAATAATATTTCAGCTCACGAATATTGTAAGAAAGTGTTCTCGCTCGAAGTAGCTTTCTCGCATGAGATGAGCGCGCGAGCGTATTTACATTTCTTTCGATAATCGCGCTCGACAATGATCTCGCTCGCTGGCCTTCGCCGCGCAAGGTATAGTTGACGACCGATTTTGCTCTCGGACGAGATCCGTCGGAGAGTTCCGCTCCTGACGCCGTGTGAGACAGACGTGTCTCTCCACGGGTCCTGTTCGTGATCCCGTGCCCGGAAGGCGGGTCCTTTCGGACGGAGATAAGTTCCCGTGGTTCGAAAACAACCAGCTCCCGCAAAATAAAATAAAACAATTTGTTTGTTTTTGTCATTTTTTTATTGTTCCCGCGTATCTGACGTCTCGTACGCTACTCCTGGTGAATCCCGACCCCTCTACCACGACTCACAGTCTGAGCGGCCGTGCTCTACCGCAACCGTCCCCCCGGGTAAGTGCATCCAGATAGTCCGGTTATGATTCCGGCGAAATAAAAATCAGGGAGGTCTCCCGACTCCCAGGACATACCGGTTAGGATTCCGGTGAAACAAAAATCGCGGAGTCCTCCAGCTCCGATGGTGGGTCAGGGCGGATCCTCCTGCCCCAGGGCATACCGGTTGAGAAATCCGGTGAAAATAAAATTCTCTGGCGCCCCGGGTAGTGCGGATGCACTCACGCGGGGTGGACGGCCGAAGGTGACGGTTCCCGCACCTAGCTCTCGTATTCGCGTTCTCGATTTCGTGGTAAGTAAAAATAATCCCCGTCACAATTGGCGCCCAACGTGGGGCCACGCCGGCGAGTAGCAGTTCTCGTTAAAGTTTAAGGGGAAAAATGGAAAGGAATAATTTAATTATTCTTTTTTTTCCGTTCTTTCCGCCTTTCTTGCTCTCGATTTTTAATCTCATCTCGAGATTGTTCCCGCGTGAGCGTTCCATTCCCGGTTCCGTTCCTCATCCTCAGGAGGCTCTCGAATATATTCTCGTGAAGAGTCCGAGATCTCTGAAAATTTTCGTTCGCGAAAATTATGAGGTCTCGGACTGTAGCTTCGCGCTGGCTCGACGGGCTAGGGCTAGGAAGGCCGCGGTGCGCGGTGCGGGCAGCGCTAGCGCTCTCGGGAATCGTAACAGTTTTTCAACTCGGTTACGAATTTCCAAAGGTTTCCCCCCGAGCCCTTCCTCACGGTCTCGGGAGTCGAAGGATCGCTCGATCGCGCTCATTAGTACGCGATTTCTCGAACGATTAACATCGGAAAATCCGCGACACCCTTCGACGAGTTCTCGAATACCTAAAAGAAAAGTAAGTTCTCGACATTGTTCTCGCGAGTTATTTTTTTGGTTAGCTCCGTTCTCGACCCGCCTTCTTCGATCGCCCGTCGGATAGAAAAAGAAACGAGGGGGTTCTCGTAGCGGAGTGCGCGTAACCGCGATCGGGAAAGGACCTCCCTCGCGGAGTGGCCTTCCCACCCCGCTGGTGTTCCCGTCGGGTTTTCTCACGCCGTAGAAAACCCAGAAAAAAAAGTGCTCCCGCGAAATTTCCTCTTTTTCGGAGGAAAGTGCTCTCGCTGGCTTCCCCCCTTAAGGGGAGGAGAAGTGCGCTCCCTACGAGTTTTAATTTTTTTTTCCGTTTTGTGTGTTTTGTGCTGTCGGTGCCGTTCTGTGTTGTTTTACGTGAGATTCATTGTGCCCTCGCTCCCGCTACCACGGATCGCCGCCAAAAGGATTAGCCGCTCAGCGCCGGTGAGTCTCGACGTAGTCGGAGAGTGGTTGATTTAGCTTCTTCTTTTTTTAAATCTTATTTTTTTTCTTTTCTTTTTTTTTAATTAAATTTTTTTTTTGTTGCGATCATCCATTCACTCGATACGTGGAGATCACGAGACGGGGCTAGCTCGGCCTCGTCGATCTCGTTCACCGGGAGCTTTCGGGAAATCGTCGACCCCGGAACGCCACCCCGGCTCACGAACACCGGTGACACGCCCGGTACGGTATATCGGGTGTCCCGGAAGTAGAGCGCCCGTTACGGTATATCGGGTGTCCCCGAAGCGGGACGAGTCCTCCGGCACCACCGTTCCCGAAGCGAGTTAGACTGAGGAAAATTATTATTAAAATTTTTTTATTTTTTATTTTTTTTTATTAATTTTTTTTTCTTTCGAAAAATTTCCCTCGCTCGCTCTCGCTCCGTCGAGTTCCCTCGACGGGAGGGAATAAAATTCCCTCGCTTTCGCGGAACCGAATAAAATAATTCGGATCGAGGGAAATTATTATTGATTTTTTTTTAAATTTCTTTTCCCTTCGAAAAATTTCCCTCGCTCGCTCTCGCTCCGTCGAGTTCCCTCGACGGTAGGGAATAAAATTCCCTCGCTCTCGCGGATCCGAATAAAATAATTCGGATCGAGGGAAATTATTATTGAATTTTTTTATTTTTTTTTCTTCTTTCGAAAAATTTCCCTCGCTCGCTCTCGCTCCGTCGAGTTCCCTCGATGGGAGGGAATAAAATTCCCTCGCTCTCGCGGATCCGAATAAAATAATTCGGATCGAGGGAAATTGTTATTGCATTTTTTTTTTCTTTTTTTTTCTTTCGAAAAATTTCCCTCACTCGCTCTCGCTCCGTCGAGTTCCCTCGACGGGAGGGAATAAAATTCCCTCGCTCTCGCGGATCCGAATAGAATAATTCGGATCGAGGGAAATTATTATTGAATTTTTTTTTATTTTTTTTTCTTTCGAAAAATTTTCCTCGCTCGCTCTCGCTCCGTCGAGTTCCCTCGACGGGAGGGAATAAAATTCCCTCGCTCTCGCGGATCCGAATAAAATAATTCGGATCGAGGGAAATTATTATTGATTTAAAAATTTTTTTTTTCTTTCGAAAAATTTCTCTCACTCGCTCTCGCTCCGTCGAGTTCCCTCGACGGGAGGGAATAAAATTCCCTCGCTCTCGCGGATCCGAATAGAATAATTCGGATCGAGGGAAATTATTATTGAATTTTTAAATTTTTTTTTCTTTTGAAAAATTTCCCTCGCTCGCTCTCGCTCCCTCGAGTTCCCTCGACGGGAGGGAATAAAATCCCCTCGCTCTCGCGGATCCGAATAAAATAATTCGGATCGAGGGAAATTATTATTGAATTAAAAATTTTTTTTTTATTAGTATTTTTTTTCTTTCGAAAAATTTCCCTCAACCGCTCTCGCTCCGTCGAGTCCCCTCGACGGGAGGAAATAAAATTCTCTCGCTCTCGCGGATCCGAATAAAATAATTCGGATCGAGGGAAATTATTATTGAATTTTTTAAAATTTTTTTTGAAAAAATTTCCCTCGCTCGCTATCGCCCCGTCGAATTCCCTCGACGGGAGGAAATAGAATTTCTTCGTTCTCGGGGGGCGGAATCTCCCTAGCTCCCGTTTAAAGTCGGTACGCCATCACACTCCGAGTACTCCAAGGACACTCTTCATGGCGACCGGAGGCGCGATACCGAAGGTCCCGCCACGGCTCTCGGAAAACGCTAACGATTCGTCAGATGACGTGATCCCGATTGGGGACCTGACGCTGGGCCCGCGGGCCCGCGCCGCAGGGCTGCCGACCCGAATGGATAGCACCCGGGCCGCCGATGGGCGACGCCCGGCACGGCCCCGAAGCTCCTGGTGGAGCGACCCGGTCTCCGTCGCCGACAGGGACCGGCGCTCTTCGGTGAGGCTGACAGGGGATTTACCCCCTCTCGCCCCAAGCTCCCGAGGGGGCGGAAGACCCCAACCTACCAGACCCGGTCGTAGGGTTGTACCCTTAAACCGGAGTGATCTCGAGTCGTCGAGTGACGAACTGGTTCCGCGTCGGGGTAGGAGATTTTTATCTCCTCACCGAGTCCTCCCAGAGGTACGCCGATGGGAGGCCACGTTCTCGGGTCGTCACGGTGAGGACGTAGAGGACTTCCTCTCACTCATCGACGAGGGGTGCGTCCTCGCCCGTATTCGGGATGAGGACCTGCTCCTAACGCTCTCGTTTTGCCTCAAGGGTATAGCGCCGACTTGGTACCGCCAAGCCCGAGGCACGCTCTCGAATTGGCAGGCCGCGAAAGTCGCATTTCGCGAGCGTTTCGCGGACCCCGACTACCAGATCGCGCTCCGCGAAGAGATGTCGTGCCGGACTCAAGGCGAGTCCGAGTCTGCTCTCGTCTACCTGAGCTGCACGAGCGGCCTATTCTCCCGTCTGGATCCAGCCTGGACGGAGCGAGAGCAGGTACGCTCCGCTCATCGTAACAAGCTACCGTCATTCCGTCTGGTCACTCCTTTGCAGGACCACTGGACGATGAAAGATCTCGAGCGTGTGGCTGCACGTCAGGAGAGAATCCTGAGCAGCATGAGTGCGCATCGCATACCGCCGAAGCCAGAGGCCTCCCTCTGCCCGGCGTACGCTTACCGTGAACCGCGGCAGAAGCCGCGTGTATCCCGTCGCGCCGGCTTCTACCTCATGCAGAGCCCGGCAGCGATCGCTCACGAAACGGCCTCCTCTTGCGAGGAGGACGCTCCGGAGATGCTCGATGCGCTGTTGCCCCAGCGCAACAAACGGGCATCAGGTCACGTAAAGGCGACGCAGGGGCACAGTCCCTCGCGGTCTACCCCGCCTCGCCGGTCGTTCTCGAGGCCTCCCAAGGGCCAGTTCCGGAAAGACAAGGCCGATAACGCCACGTCGAAGTTACCGAGTGGTTCTCCAGGGACCACCCCCGTTACCGAACCGTCGAGTGTGCCCTGCTGCTGGAATTGCGGCAAAACGGGCCACCGACACAGAGAGTGCCCGGACCCCCGGCGCCTCTTTTGTTACCGTTGTGGTCAGTCGGGCGTGTCCACGAGCCGTTGCCCCTTCTGCAATCGGGGAAACGGTCGAGGAGGCAAGTGAGGAAATCTCCTCCGCCTCCCGGGACTAGCCTCGACCATCAGACCTTCTCGTGTAGCTCCCGTGTAGCGACGCCACGCCAACAGGCTACCGAACGTAAGAAACGGCGAAGGCGACAGCTACGTAGTCGACAAGCTACCGACACGACCCCTCCAGAGGAGGACTCTCCTCTCGAGCAGGTCGTCGTAAATTCGGCTTCCGACCAGAGCGCTATAGCGTTCCGGGTTCAATCACTTTTGGATGGAAAACCCGTAAGAGCTCTCGTGGACTCAGGCGCAACTAAGACCTTTATCGGCCCCGTTCTCATTGAATGGTTGGCAGCTCTCGGCACGGAAACGATAAGGATCCCACCGCGATCAGTAGTGGTCGCGAATGGTCAAATCGAAACCGTGCACCTAGCTTCCCGTGCGCCTTTGCTCCTTAATGGCCGTCCGGTCACGATTCTCGCGCATCACCTGCACTCGCTCTCGGAAAATCTAATCCTTGGATTAGATAGCTTACGGGCAGCCCGGATGGTGGTGGACTTTTACAGTGAGTCCTGGTGGTTTCGCGACACACCAGAGACCCTGTACGCCTTCAGACCGGAAGCCGGCACGCCCCGCATCACTATGTGTTGTGGGTTGTGTACGCCAGATCCCGATGAGGTAGCTCGTCTAGACGAGCTCCTCAATGCTCACGTGCCACACATACCGGCTGAGTCGGTAGTTACCTCACTCGTTGCACATAGCATCGATGTGGGGGACAGCCCCCCGGTGAAGCAGCGGCCATATCCCGTGACTCCGGTCATCCGCGACATTATGTGGGCGGAGGTGGATCGGATGCTCTCGCCTGACATAATCGAACCGTCAAGTAGCGACTGGGCTAGCCCAGTCGTTATGGTCAAGAAGCCGAACGGTAAATACCGTTTCTGCATCGATTATAGAAGGGTTAACGCGGTCACGAAGAAGAATGCTTACCCCATCCCGGACATGACCGGTATTCTCGATGAGTTGAGACAAGCTAATTACATCTCGACTCTCGATTTGAGTCAGGCGTATTCTCAAGTCCCAATGGATCCCGCTTCTCGCGAAGTTACCGCTTTTGTTTTGCCGGGCCGAGGCTTGTTTCAATTCAAGCGGATGCCTTACGGCTTAACAAATGCTCCCGCAACGTTCCAGCGGATGCTGGACCGGCTTATCGGTGTGGATATGTATCCACAAGTTTTCGTTTACCTGGATGACATTATCATTGTCACCAGGACTTTCGAAGAGCACCTTGTGTGGCTTCGGAAGGTTCTCGCTAAGATCTCGGAAGCGGGGCTGGCAATTAACCGCGAGAAGAGCGAATTTTGCCGCCCCCAGGTTCGCTATCTCGGCTTCTTGGTGAACCGCCAAGGCCTAGAGATTGATCCCGACAAATTGGCTCCCGTACTTGATTATCCCGAACCGCGGAACATCCGGCAACTGCGTCGGTTCCTCGGCATGGCGTCGTGGTATCGTCGCTTTATACCGGAGTTCGCGACCATCGCCGAACCTCTGACTCGCCTTACCAAGAAGGACGTCGAGTGGCGATGGGATCCCGAACAACAAAATGCTCTCGATAAATTGAAGCGGTGCTTGACGAGCGCTCCGACGCTCGCCTGTCCCGACTTCTCGCTCCCGTTCACGCTGCAGACTGATGCTAGCGGCGTGGGTCTCGGTGCCGTCCTCACGCAGGTGATTGATGGGCACGAACGAGTATCGCTTACGAGCCGCGCTCTTACTGCGCCGGAACGGAAATACTCCGTGACGGAGCAAGAGTGCCTCGCTGTGCTCTGGTCCATACGGAAATTCCGTTGCTACCTGGAGGGGTACAGCTTCACGGTGATCTCTGATCACAGCAGCCTTAAATGGCTGCACAATTTGAAGAACCCCACTGGTCGGTTAGCGCGATGGGCGTTGGAGTTACTGGAGTACAGTTCACCATAGTCCATCGAAAAGGCGCACTGCACCACGTTCCCGATGCGCTCTCGAGGATCCCTGAGGGTCACGATGACGCCTTGGCGTGCATCCAGGACACTCGGGACCAATGGTACCGTCGCCGGGTCCGCGATGTCGAGCGGGTCCATGATAAGTTCCCGGATTGGAAGATAGTTGAGGGTCGACTGTACTATCATCGACCCTCCTACTTGGCGGATCTCGAGTTTGAGGATCTCGATGCGTGGAAGTTCGTGCTTCCCCGCGAGCTCCGGCAGCGTGCTCTTAATGAGTGCCACTCGCTACCGCAGGCAGGCCACTTGGGCATCGACAAGACGTACCGTCGTCTGGGGACCGCCTATTACTGGCCTGGGCTTTTTAAAGACGTAGTGGTTCACATACGGCAGTGTGACACCTGCCAACGCTGCAAAGTCGAGCAGCGAGCTCCCGCCGGTCTCATGGGCCATCGCATTGTCGAAGAGCCCTGGATGACCGTAGCTACCGACATTATGGGGCCGATCACTCCCGGGCGATCTGGCCACTCATATGTTCTCGTAATCCAGGATCTCTACACTAAGTGGATAGAGGTCCAGCCCCTTCGCAGGGCAAACGGAAAAGCTATCGCAAAGGCTCTCGATGACCTGGTCGTCGCCCGTTGGGGGGCGCCTAAGGTACTGATCACGGATAATGGCACTGAGTTCGTCAACCGCGACATACGCGAGTTGACTGAACGCGTGGGGATACGGCATAGCACCACCCCGCCGTATCACCCCCAAGCCAATCCTACCGAGCGGGTGAATCGCGTGGTGAAAACCATGATTCGCGCCTTCCTGGAGGGTAACCATCGGGAATGGGACGCACACCTGCACGAATTCCGGTTTGCGTACAATACGGCGCATCACAGCTCTCTACAGGCTACGCCTGCGTTCGCGAACTTCGGCCGCGAACCCTCGCCAGCGACGTCGCTGCGACGGGAGGCCGAGGGCGATCCCGACATCGTTCCACGTCCTCCTGAGGAGTGGGTGAGGCGTATGGCCCGACTCGACACATTGAGGACGGCTTTTACGCATGCTCTCGATGAAGCGTTCCAGAAGCAATCGGAACAGTATAATCTCCATCGCCGAGATCGTACGTTCCAGGTTGGCGATCTCGTGTTGCGCCGTGCGCATCGGCTCTCGTCTGCAGCCAAGAGATTGACTGCTGCTCTCGCGCCCCCGTATGAGGGGCCTCTGTTGATCTCGAAACGGCTCTCGCGGGTAGTTTACGAACTAACCGATCTCGACGGGCGATCGAAAGGGAAAATTTCCGTGCAGGACTTAAAACCCTACCGAACCCCATGATACCGCACTAATCATTGTTTTTGATTGCAGGATACCGAACATGTCTTCCGGTGCAACCACTCCCGAGCGGGAAGTGGTAGATTTGGAGGGCGAGGAGGCGACCGGCGGACCGTGGCTCGACCACTTGTTCCGGTTCGGCGCCAAGCTCCCGCGGTCGGAGGCTGCCATTCCGTCGCCCCCACCCATATCGTGGGCCCCGGGGGAGATGCTCCGGGCGTGCGTGGCTACGCTCCGAGACTCAGAGCCTCGGGACGGCGAGTCCGCGGAGGGTATCATTGAGGCCATCCGAGACTTGGCCCACGACGCTATGGGTCCGGGGCGGGCCAGCCGACCGGTGTACTCCCCGGTCTCGATGGCCGCGGAGGACCAGGAGGCCGAGGAGGCCCATGAGCTCCCGTTGCCCGCCGACGGAGGCCCGACGGGCCCGGGGACGGCACCTGAACCGCCTACGGTGGCGCGGGTGACGGCCCCGGCGACCGACCGCCGACCCCCAGGCGGCGGGCCATCCCGTCGGCGGAGACCCGCTCTCGAGCGGGCATGTTATAGTTGCGGTGAGGTGGGTCACCGCTATAGTGACTGCCCGCGGGGCCCTCCGACAGCCACCTTCTGCCGTCGGTGCGGACGAAAGGGCAAAACCCTGCGGACGTGCCCGCGTTGCAGTGAGGGTTGGCGGGAGGCGGGCCCGTATGTCTCGCAGGCCGGCCGCAACGTCCCGCGGGAAGAGCTGAAGGTGAAGCTAGCGCGAGCGGAAGCCCGCAACGCGCGGCCGCCACCGCCGGCCTCCCTACCGGCGACGCCGATCGAGCCCGTTCCCGGCCCTTCGGGCAAGAAGTTCCGGAGGCGGCGTAGGGGCGGCAAGGGCAGGCGGGGCAACTCGCAGGCCCGTGCGGGTAAATCCTGAGCCGGCCCCTGGAAGCTCTCGCATCGGAGCCCCGATAACCCGATTTTCGAAGGATTCGAGATGGCCCGAGTTCTCGGTATGTGGGTCTTTGCCCTAGCTCTCGTGTGAGGCGGCAACGCCCCACAGTTCTCGCAATACAGGCGTTAGCCTGGGATCTCGCGCGGGGCGGCAACGCCCCGCAGTTCACGCCATGAGGGGCCTCCGGCCCCAGTTCTCGTGCAGGACCATGATGTCCCGCAGTTCCCGCGATAGGGGCTAAGCCCCTGATTCCCCGGTGAGGAAAATAAACATCACAGTTCCCGTGAGTCGCGACGACGCGGCTCGGTTCTCGGCACCAATTACCCCGGAGAAGGGGATGGAAAACTTGGAGCAGTTCCCGTAGAGTTCTCGGAGCTACCACCGAAGTAAGGACACTCCGGCTGATTTGGTAAGTCCGATTCTGGTTCGATTGTTCCGTCCTTGGTGGTGGTACTTGTGGATCGTTTGGTCCAAATATTTCTCGCGTCGCGGGGCGGTTATTCGTCGGCGGCAGATCTCGGTCTCTTCCCCATATTATAGCTACCGAATTGTAACGGGAAGAGACGACTATGATATCGTTTACGCAAAAAAATTTTTTTTTGTGCGATTTTATATTCTCGTGCTGTGGGGCGATTAGTCGCCCACGGTAGATCCCGATCTCTCCCACCTTAAGGCTACCGACTGTAACGGGAGAGATACAAATTTAGCCATTAAATACGAATAATTGTTTGTGTTCTGGTTTTCTTTCTCGCGCTGCGAGACACCGTTCCCACCGTTTTGAGCTACCGACTACAAATGGGAGGGACAAAGATTGCTACCGTGTGCATTTAAGCTAAGGCTCTTGCTCAGCAGAGATCGCGTAGTTCCCTGATCGTAACCACCCTTAAGGGGTGGGGAGTTGTGACGTGATTTTTGAAGTCACGTCACAGAAAGGCTACCGACGATTTAGTCGTGCTCTCGATGCCCGGGTTACGACCCCTTCGTATATGTTACGGGCCTTTCCTCCAGTATGTTTGTTTTGTAGCGTTTTAGGTTTGGGTTTCGTTGTTGTTCTGGTGAGGTTGGCGTACGAAACTCGGTCGAGCGGCGTGTCGCTCAACGTACCGAGCAATCCCGACCGAGGGACGCACCCAACGAGGCTTTCGGGGAATCGGTGCACGCCCGGCTGAGATGCCGGCGCCTCACCGCAGTGGTGCATCGTGCTGACGAGCGGGCCGTTTGGGTTACGGGTGGAGGCGGGAGACCTCCGCGCCGCGCTTCTAGAGAGAAGCTTTGCCCGCTCTCGCATGGTGACCCGGGGATGCGATCCCCGAGAGCCTCCATGTTACCTAGGAGGAAAGGTCCCGATCTGTTACCGTTCCGCTTGCGGGGTACTCGGGCAGGAAATATAGATTCCGAAAGGAATATTCTTCCAGAATATTCTAGCTCCCGAAATAATATTTCAGCTCACGAATATTGTAAGAAAGTGTTCTCGCTCGAAGTAGCTTTCTCGCATGAGATGAGCGCGCGAGCGTATTTACATTTCTTTCGATAATCGCGCTCGACAATGATCTCGCTCGCTGGCCTTCGCCGCGCGAGGTATAGTTGAGGACCGATTTTGCTCTCGGACGAGGTCCGTCGGAGAGTTCCGCTCCTGACGCCGTGTGAGACAGACGTGTTTCTCCACGGGTCCTGTTCGCGATCCCGTGCCCGGAAGGCGGGTCCTTCCGGACGGAGATAAGTTCCCGTGGTTCGAAAACAACCAGCTCCCGCAAAATAAAATAAAACAATTTGTTTGTTTTTGTCATTTTTTATTGTTCCCGCGTATCTGACGTCTCGTACGCTACTCCTGGTGAATCCCGACCCCTCTACCACGACTCACAGCCTGAGCGGCCGTGCTCTACCGCAACCGTCCCCCCGGGTAAGTGCATCCAGATAGTCCGGTTATGATTCCGGCGAAACAAAAATCAGGGAGGTCTCCCGACTCCCAGGACATACCGGTTAGGATTCCGGTGAAACAAAAATCGCGGAGTCCTCCAGCTCCGATGGTGGGTCAGGGCAGATCCCCCTGGCCCCAGGGCATTCCGGTTGAGAAATCCGGTGAAAATAAAATTCTCTGGCGCCCCGGGTAGTGCGGATGCACTCACGCGGGGTGGACGGCCGAAGGTGACGGTTCCCGCACCTAGCTCTCGTATTCGCGTTCGCGATTTCGTGGTAAGTAAAAATAATCCCCGTCACAATCATTACAGAAAACATGCGCCAACCGTTGGCCTAGGCTTGGCCGAACGTTAGGGCGATTGTCGACACCCAACCTTTTTTCCATTAATGAGAAACACAACTTTATCGTCGGCGTCATTCTGGCCCATGGTCTAATAAACATTCCTAATTGACGGATAAAGGGTTGGGTGTCGACGATCGGCCTAACGTTCGTCGAGCCTACGCCAACGATTGGCGCATGTTTTCTGTAATGATATAGCCGAAGCTGAATCTATAGTCGAATTATGCCCGGGCTGCGTTGGCCCGTTAACTGGTGCAGCATCAGTAATGTTGGTTCTTAGAACCTTCAAACAACAGTTAGATCTGTTGTATGCCATCGATGTGCCAACGTTTGGGAAAGTCCACAGCATCGAAGCTTGGCTGCCATTACCGGGCCAAGTCTTGGCAGACTGCCCACCATCGGCTGCGTATTGGAATTTCGAAAATGTTTTCGAACGTCTCTTGAATGTCTTCAAAGGTCTTATCAATGTTTTCTGACGTCTATTGATTGTCTACAAATCCCTCGTGAATGGGTTCGCAAGGCTCCGTTAAGCGTCTTCAAACCCTTCATGAATGTCTTCAAACGTATTATGAATGTCGTCGAAAGTATCTTGAAGGTATTCCAAAGTTTCTTGAACGTCTTCAAACCCCTCATGAATGTCTTTGAAAGTCTCTTAAACGTCTTCGAACGTATTATGAATATCGTCGCAGATCTCTTGAACGTCTTCGAACCTCTCATGAATGTCTTTAAACGTCTTATGAACGTTTCGGAGTCTCTTGAACGTCTCACAAACATCCTCAAATGGCTCATGAACGTTGTAGAAAGTCTCTTGAAACTCCTCGAACCCCTCATGCATGGCTTCAACGTGTTATGAATGTTTTCGAACGTCTCTTAAATGTCTTCGAACGTCTTATGAATGTCTTCGGAAGTCTCTGGAACGTCTCACGAACGACTGTCGAAAATCTTTGAACGCCTCGCAAACTTCCAACAAACGGCTCACGAACACCTATCGAACGGATACTGATAAATGTCTTCGATCATCATTGGGCGATTATATTAATTTATTTTCAATCAAATTCCATACAAAAAAATGAGTTTCACATTCGCAAGTAATATTGTATTCAGTTGCACAATCCGATATCAGATGATGCTGACATAACTAACAAGGAAACGGTATGAGGTCGATGTCTCCGATTTCGATGAAATTTGGCATGCTTGTAGAATGGGTAAAAATAGGCGACACGTATTTTTTTTATATCGGCGGAACCCGATTTTTAAGGGTTGAAAAGCACCCTTGAAAATTGGTATGTTTTTCGTTTTTTAACGTTTGATACCGTTAAAACGTTTGATAACGTTTTAACGGTACAAGATATGAAAAAACTTCAAATTGCAACAATGTTTATTTTTTCGTGTACTATACATTGGAGATGAGAACGATGAAGATAGCAACAAGTTTCATATTGTTTATTGCAAAAATGCAATTTTTTCAACCGTATCTCCGAGAATTTTCAATCGATTGGGATGTAAATTTGCATACATGTAGAGAATGGAAAAGTGCGGATACGGATTTTTTCTTTTTCCGATATCTCACAATTAAGGGGTTGAAACTGCCCGTCGATTTTTCTGCCGAGAGCATCGTATAATCAGCTAGCCTTTTGGCATTTCGGTCTAAATTCACGTCAATATATGTTCGTGTTATGACGCAATTGCATATTTGTAACAATCCAGCCCTCCCCCCAACGGTCCCCCTCTCGAAAGGCAAACGTTGAAAGTTCTTACCGTGCGGCAAGGACGAAAATTTGTAGAAATGAAAATGGGTTACAAAGAAAGTACAATCAGTCAAAATAGTCGATACACATTTTCTCGTTTTGGCGGAACGACACTCTTAAGGGGTCAACGCACCCTTAAAAACTTCATTCTTTCTATAGCTCGTGAACGGGCCGAAATAAAAACAAAGTTCGAAAAATCACTCTTCAGTTTTCCACTAATATGGTCAGAGGCAAGGATCGCAATCACGGACTGACTTTGTGCTTTGGGAAGCAACTGGATTACAATTGTATATTTACGAAGGAATTCTCCCCCGCCACGCACTGCCTTTGAAGATTACAACAAAATCGGAAAAGTGTTCTCACGCTTACTTATTTAAGAAACGTTTAAACTGTATGTTTTTTATGGATTATACTTATTACAATAATGATAGTCACGATAAAAGTGTTTGAAACAAAGAGATTTCTTTGTTTCGCACAAGTGATAACAGTTGCTTCGCCGCATACATCGCATGTCGGTACATTTTGTGAAAAGCAAAATTTCTTCTTCGTACCCGCTTTTGTACCACGCATATTTGAAGAGGTTTGTAAACCGTGGAGAAGAAAACTGGTTGTGTGAAAGAGATTGTAATTTAACAATATTGTCTTTCAAATGCAGATTGACATCGTAATTGTATAATATTACTGCGTCAGAAAAGTGTTTGATGAAGTTTTTCCATACACGGAAGCCATAAACATCAAGGGGCTGTGTCATTCCAGTCGTATCTGCAGGAATTACTAATTATCATATGGACTAATTGTCTACAGAAGTAATGAAACTGGTGCAATATATTTACCTGCTGGAATCGTTAAAACTTTAATGTCTTTCGCTTGCATATCCATTTCTTTAAATGCAGTTGGACATTGACCGCTCCAAGAATTCAGAAGTATTACCGATTTTGGACCCGTATTGGGAATATATACTTCTTGGAACCATCGCTTGAAATGATTAGTCTTCAATTTTCCAGATTTCGAAGCCAATAGAAATATATTTTTCGGCTCTGAGCATAGTTTGTTCCACTCGAGGACCAAATTTGCGAGTAGGTTCGTTTAAAACGATCAACATAGGTGCCAAAGCTTGCCACTCGCAGAAACGAACGGCTGTATAATATAACTGTGTGTTGTTGATGTTTTTGATTGCACGACTGTCTCAACGGATTTCTGCCCTTCTTTCGCCAATGTTCGGCCTGTATGTAGCTCTAAATTGAATCCACTCTGATCAGAATTAAATGTGTTTTTAGCCCCAACGTTGGCTATGTTGACTTTCACCATTTCTATAAATTCGATAGCTTTGTTTTGAAGTGTATCAGCGATTAATAATTGTTGTTTTGTTACATATTTAGTAATCTTCCGTGACACTATTCCATGTTGGTTTTTGAATGCCCTTAGCCAAGAAGCGAATGCTTGGAAATTTATGGCTGGTATTTCTACAATTTCTCGTGCACGTAAGGCCCATCGTTGAAGATCTATATAATGGACAGGCGGCCTTTTGTCCAAAGCATCATTAAAATTGTTTAACGTGTAGTGAGCTATCTTTGTTAACTTTTCTTTGTAGGTGCCACCCTTATTTATACTATGGGCCCACCGGCGCAACTGCGGCTCTGATTTCACCTTTTTGAATTTTGTTTGAACAGATGATAACTTTCTATTTCCATTTGCCCCGGATCTCCAGTAATCTACAGCTCTTGTCTTGTATTCGTAACTCAATTCTTCTACATCTTGGGTACATACATTTTCATCAATTTTTGGATCTAGGTATCGTTGTCCGTGCCAATCTCCTTCACTGTCATCTTCTATTGCGGCTGCTTCATGAATTTCATTTAGTGACAGAAAATCCAAACAAATTTCGACTTCCATTTTCATAGGTTGATCCATCGCTTCAATGATCATGATTTCTAGATCATTACTGAACTGTTTTTCCTGTTCGGTGATTGGAGTGCGAGGCAAATTCATAGCACTTACCGCTATGGATAGAACTTGAATAACATCCACCGGATTAACGTACATTTTTATTTGTATTTCGAACTCAAAATGTATAGCTGGCTTCTCCGTCGTAACTGCAGCAATAATGATCGTTGGTGAATTTATATGACTTGAAACCCAATTGATAAATACACACGAAAAAAATAACGACGACACACACTATTACCAGAACTGCTATTAATCTTTAATCAGGCGATTTCAAGGTTTCTATGAGAGCCGCTCTTTGCACTGTAATCGCTCTTTGCGATGATTTATTTCTTTCGTTCATTGGTTCTGCTGTTTGTGAAATTAAAGTTAAAGATAAAGATTAAATTATGCTGCGTTATAAGCTGATAAAAATGTTTGCATCATTCTGTTCATGAGTTGCAGCGGCAACCCAAAAACACTGTAATCCTTGCAGATAATGCCTTCGATACGGTAAGCGGAGTGGAATTTCTTCGTAAAAATACAATTGTAATCCAGTTGCTTTCCGAAGCACGAAGTCAGTCCGTGATTGCGAGCCTTGCCTCTGCCCATATGAGTGACAAACTGAATAATTTACGAATTATTGCAATAAACAACACGCCATTTTTTGCTGTACTCATCATTATCATCATGAACGTCTAGTAGTCGAAGAATACAACATTTTTTCCCTTCGAACTTTATTTTTATTCCGAAAACGAGAAAATGTGTATTGACTATTTTGACTGATTGTATTTTCTTTGTAACCCATTTTTATTGTTAACGTTTGCCTTTCGAGAGGGGGACCGTTGGGGGGAAGGCTGGAATGTTACAAATATGCAATTGCGTCATAACACGAACACATATTGACGTGAATTTAGACCGAAATGCCAAAAGGCTAGCTGATTATACGATGCTCTTGGCAGAAAAATCAACGAGCAGTTTCAACCCCTTAATTGTGAGATATCGGAAAAAGAAAAAATCCGTATCCGCACTTTCCCATTCTTTACATGTATGCAAATTTACATCCCAACCGATTGAAAATTCTCGGAGATACGGTTGAAAAAATTGCATTTTTGCAATAAACAATATGAAATTTGTTGCTATCTCAATCGTTCTCATCTCTAATGTATATTACACGAAAAAATAAACATTGTTGCAATATGAAGTTTTTTTCATATCTCGTACCGCTAAAACGTTATCGACAAAAAACGAAAAACACCCCAATTTTCGAGGGTGCTTTTCAACCCTTAAAAATCGGGTTCCGCCGATATAAAAAAATACGTGTCGCCTATTTTTACCCATTCTACAAGCATGCCAAATTTCATCGAAATCGGAGACATCGACCTCACAAAGTTTCCTTGTAAGTACGGGGTGAGGAGAATAAAAAGTACATAATGTTGCATTTCTTTTATTTGCACCAATCTTTATGATTCAGCCACCAATTAAAGAGTTTAAATACATTTTGTAAGGGACAATTGTTTTTATGCTTTTCACATCGCAGAGTAGAACTTCCATCTACTTTACTTGAGACATCCATATCGTCAAAGTCTATATTCAACGACTCAATAAATAGCTTATTTTTTTATATTTAGTATATCATCTAGCCATTCTCATTTTTCATGACCCTCAACATATACGATAGGACACGTGTCGTCTTCCCCTTGAATCTGTAATTGCAGCTGTTATTAAACCTTCAGCCATGCTATATGGAACGTTTCCATGGGCCCACTTTAGACCATGATGATTGCGAATCAACCATGATGCTTCGTATCTCTCAGATTTCGCTGATCTATACAATTTTACGGATAATGTCGGTCAATAGACAATGTTCAACAACGCGATCGTGTAAAATTAAAACAATATGTAGTTGTATTCGATGGTGAATCTTCTTTCCATTCGAACTCTATTCACACATCGACAGTAGCATTTTTTTTACAGGCTCGTTCTGATGCGATCAATCTTTAACCGTGAGACGGCCGTTACAGTAAGACTTGGCGATGGTTAGTAAAGAACGATCACTATTCCAGTCGTAATGGTATTTACGAAATCGAAAGTACATATTGCACAAAATGCCAAAACTTCTTCGAAGTCCATATTCGAGTCATCTTGAGAAAAGAATGCTGAATTGAGATAAAGTTTAACACTTGTGAGTTTGCAGTCGGTGAATAATATAATGTACTTTGCCATAGATTATCTTTTTTACGAGTCTGCGCCGCGCCAATTGCATATTTTGGTTTCTGTAGTTGGCAGGCAGCTTTTAAGGTCCATGAATGTTTCGTTCTGCTTTGAAGCGGTGGACAGTCGTATAGATCCAAAGAGCGAAAACTCATATTCAAGTATCGCCCACTTTCCAATGTTCGAAGTAATGATAATTTATTCATCTCGTCTAATATTGTGGTGCATACGCCATTGTATCTTGAGTAATTCAACTTCTACCTCTATTGGTTGATGATTACTGAATACACAGTTATTGCCATAGAGTGAAGGTATTATAATTAACTCATGACGAGCATTAATTTTCGTAGAAAATGTATTTTATGCACAGCACTAGTTTTTCCAGTTCTGCCACAAACCATGATAGGGAATCAGCGTTGTGATGTGATCGCTGCTGTGATAGCGATTCGTCATATGAAAAATACATGTAGTAATAAATACTAAATATTTCATGATATTGATACATATCCTCTGCTACGTTCTTCTCATCAATCTTTGCACACTCTCGTCTACTCTCCATCATTAGTCAAAAACACTCCACATAGGCATTTCCATGAATGGATGTCGTGCTTTCCGACTGGAGTTGATGATTTAGAGCCACTTGTTGATATCATTTGATAGTCGCATGGTGCAGTGCTTCATTGCTCCACAATCGACCTCATGTGATTGCAGTTTATCTGCTGATCTAAAGTAATGAAAACACCTACATAATAATGGATTGTTGTTGAATTCGTCTAGCACATACAAAACGATATAGTAATTAACTTAACTTCACACACCGATGGCATATACATTTTTTTAAATGGCGGTCTCGGTTTAGTTCTGCGTTCACGACGCTTGACAGGTTCTTGATCTATGTGAAATGTCATACATTGTTATCTTCGGTATCTTGTATGTATAGCAACTTGATGTACTTTTCTTTCACTTATGTTGAGCCACGCGTATCGGAGCTATGTCTTCTTTGGTGGTATACACATTGATGGAAGCACAATTTTGTTTCAAATTTGACCTATAGTCACTGGGAATCCAATATTTGATAGATTCAATACCGTTGAATAATGCATGTAAGAAGATCCATAACCACTGTTTCGTTCCGCTGCGTATAAATCTGCGACTGTCACCTATGCGAAACGTGTATTATCTCTTGATTGCACATTAATCGCAGCCCTAATAATCATTATCTCCCGTGGCAATGGGATTCAACATTCAACGCGTATCGATTTATACTTATTTACATTTATTGTAAGATTACGTATTTTTCGTAAAGCTCAACCACTTCCACGTTATTGAAATTCATCGAGCAGGGGTTAAAGTATAGACCATCATGCGATCAAGTCGATTTCTCGCCACATTAACCCATCACCGCTGTGTCCTGCACCCATGCATATAAAATGCCTGTACATGGAATACTTCAATCCTTCCAGATGCAGTATTCGGACTATCAATGACTATTGATGTTTAGTTGATAAGCGTTGGCGCTTAATTCGGCTTTGTGTTTTCAGTATTTCGATGAACTCTACGATCTGTTGCTCTCACACAGCAAAGTCGTCGATCGAACTTAAGAGCGTGGTTTGGTTGTACAAGATTTCTTCTAATGGTTCATTGTTGTTCTCAATATTGACGAGTTGAAAAATCTTCCCAGAGAGATTAGGTTAACTCACTGCTTCGTTCAAAGTATGACCACTTTTGAGCGCTGTCGATTATTAAAAATGGTCTCCGATCGGAAAATATTTTCGTCGATCCCATCTAGCTCGGATAATGTAATAGAGTCACTTCCACCAGAGTTTTTTTTTTAATGTCGCGTTGATATCTATTACCGCGGAAAGCATGAAAAATAAATACATACACAAAACGAGCCGGTTGGGGTTCAACGGGAGCAAAAAAAAGAGTATTTTCTGAGTATTCCAGACCGCGAGTGCATCTGTGCTCAAGTGGTGCATGCAGCGGGATCAGCAGTCGACGCCTAAAAAAAATGCTCCGGCCATAGATCCCTAACGTTGATCGTTTTTGCAATAAATACCTCGTTTTCGTATATGTGTTTTGGATATCCAAGACATTACGTGAGCAAAATGTAATTTTTTAAAAATGTTCCCTATGTTCGGAGGGTGGCTTCGAACGTCAACGAAGAAAAGAATGTGGGTGGTTTGGTAAGAACTGTATACCTCAAATATCACTTGAATAGGTTTGATGTTGCTCTGCGAAGAGCCCTATGAGTCGTGACTGGCTGGACTTCATACATACTGGAACACGTGGCAATATATATATATATATATATATATATATATATATATATATATATATATATATATATATATATATATGTGTGTGTGTGTGTGTGTGTGTGTGTGTGTGTGTGTGTGTGTGTGTGTGTGTTATCATTCAGGGATGCAAACCAGATGTCGGTAGTTCAGTCTCCATGACCTAGACGCTGTTCTAAATCGTAATGCTTGGCGAGCCTGGCCAGCTTTCACCTCCACGAGTGCACACTTTTCTGGATAGCAGATGCCTACTCCACAGAGATAATTAAGAAAAAACGTTTCGTTTATCCCTGGCCAGGATGCAACATCTTGGAAGGTTTTTTTTTCTACACGTCCCAACTAATGTTAAAAACTATGTAAACATCCTGTTGACCATCCTCCGCCCTACTATATCTCTATGAGGATCCAAAAATCGAAATCTAAAGAAGGATTGGAACAGCAGTTTTCGTCATTCCAGTCTCCAACCTCCGAGGTGTCATTGTGAAAGAGCGGGAAACGAAAAATAAGTGAAGAAAAATGTTGTACCAGATCGGAGCCATCGATCTCGTCGATGATGACATGGAGGTGGTGGTGAATATCGCTGTTGATGACGAAGTGCATGTTTGGGTAGGCGAAAAAGAAGTTATTGATACTGCCGATGATGATGATTATGAGTACGGTGAAATTGAAGTGCTTGCACATGACGCCATGGAATTGGCGGCAATAAACGAACTGGTAAGTGATACCGAATCAGTGGATAGTGGATTGGGCAAAGCCGCAGATGAGGGCTTCCGTTATTTGTGTGAAATCATAGTGGACCAGCACCAAATAAATCGGTTTAACCAGGAAGTCATGTGTTGTATAAACTATGAATATTTCACCGAAAATGATCGGGCAAAATTTTGTGTGTCGTGGTACTTTGATATGCGGGGCGCGGTTGATCGACTAATTCAAAGACGTGGCCACTTCAGCGAAAGATTCATCAATATCCGGCGAATATTTTGCACCAACTGCGGCGGGCCGACCCACCAAATTTTCATGTGCCACACGTGTCCCACCTGCCTGAACTTATACTGGGTCGATGGTTAGTATTATCTTTAGTATGATTCGAAATTTGATTTTGTTTGATAGATTAATCAGATGCATGATTTTTTATGTTCCAGAATAGCGGATCCGCTGCGGATATTCAAAATAATAAAATAATAAAATGAAAAAAAGGCAAACACACACACACCAAAGATTTTATGTATAGTATATACTATGTGCGGTCATTGTTTAATTTAATTATTAATAAACTATTGTTTTATTGTCATTTAATTCTAAGCATTGTTGTTACCCCCTCCCCCCTTCCTTCCACACAAACAAACACATACACGCGCGCGCGCGGGCACGCACTCACGCATGCACACACACACGCACACACACACACACACACACACATAACACTCATCGACGGCGGCTTCCCCCTCCCGCCAGTCGCTCCTCGGACCACATGGCTACCCCCCTCTACAGAGGTCGCTCTGTGACGTCACAAGCGCCCGGCGACCCCCTCCCTCCGCCGTACCCCCGCACTTGGCTTCCCCGCGCTGGACACCCCCCGCCCCGCTCACTCTGAGATGCCGTCCCTTGAGTTAGAACGGCCCTAGCCTTTCTACTTACGATCGTGCTATGAAAATTCGCGGATACACGATAATATCTTGTCGATGCGTCGATGTAGAAGAATCCGTGATCTTCGCGTGCCGCCGTTGTCGCATCGAAGCGACACTTAGCATCATCGTCGGTAAAAATAAAGGAAAAACACTTTTCGAGTCTCACTTTTACCGTGAGCAAACTTACTCATTAATGTTCGTCAATGTTGCTCTTCGGAGATACCGAGAAACTTCAAGTGTAGAAGAACGATGTAAATCAATCGAACGCGACAAAACACCGGGATTCTGATCCACGCAACTGCCCGGCGGTACGAAAAGGGCGGCGGGGCGCTGCGTGTCAGGGCCATTACACACGGTGTATTCGATTCGATGTAGTGTTTGTTTTGAAATCGTCGACTGTGGAATAATTTTCGTGGTAAAAAAATCGATCGGAAATTCGGTCGAATACTATGAAATCTCATGATTGAGTAGACCGATCGAAAAATGACCCGAACAAAATCGATAGAACAAAATCATATTTCATTGGTCAAATAGCATTAAATTTTCGATTCGTCGCCGCGTTTTCCCGTAATATCGAACAGGGCCTTTACGCACGGACTATTTTCTAAGCGCGTAGGAATATTCTGGGCGCGTAGGAATACACCGTGTGCACAGACTCTCAGCGCTACGACTCGAGGCTGCGCGAGCGTCTATATCTATGGAAAAAAGTGTTAAGTGATACATAAAAGGACGTATGTAGTGTATGTTACGAGACAACCGAAGGACTGTTTTCGATTCAACAAATCGACGACTGTGGTCGACGACTGTGGAATAATTTTCGTGGCCAAATAATCTTTCGGGAATTCCGGCGAATATTGAGATCTCAAGATTGCGTAGACGGATCGAAAAATTACCCAAACCAAATCGATAGAAGAAACTTATATTTGATGGGTCAAATGTCATTAAATTTTCGATTCGTCACCACGTTTTCGCGTAATATCGAATTAAAGTTAAAACGTTGTCTGCTAAAGCCCATCTTACTGTATAAAGAATCGCGGCGTGTTCGTCAGTCGGTCAGTGGCGTCGAGATCGGTGGCACCGATCAGTGGCGTCGAATTTTTTTTTTACTTGGCGTTAAGATGCTGCCGCGTCTCTTGATACAGTCAATTTATAATGAAAATAGATAAAATTATTGTTATTTGAATATTTACAATACCAAACGGATTATTTTTGGAGTCGGTGACAGCCAAGAAGAGATTGACGTCACGGAAGAAACGCGAGGGCAAATTTAAAAAGACTGTAGATCGTATATTTCATTAATGTTTCTTCGCCTTCTTTTTTTCTGTAAAAATTGTGGCATTATTGGTAATTGGCTGGTACTGACTCAAAAAATGAGTCATTTAGTATTGTAAATATTAAAATAACAATAAGTTTACATACTTTCATTATTAGCTTACAGCGGGAGTATTCAAAGCTTTCTTTAGCTATCACCACCCCATATGGTTTCAGTTTAGTACTAGCTAAAAACTAAGACAGAAAAAGCATTACTTAATTCAATATCTAGTTGAAAAAAACGTTAATTGGTCATATGTACGGGACCCTAATAGAGGTGCACTTGCCCGACTTGCACTTGGCCGAGTTTTTTCTGCTGCAATGGTTTAGTGTAATCTGTTCCAGCTAGCAGCTTGCATGCTCTGGTGGTATGTTTTATTATTCTCTGGGCCCATAGGTTATTTTATTATATACTACCTATGGTTTTTCGTAGCAATAATACGGTCCTGTATTGCCTAAACGAATCGTTCTGTTTTTGGGAAAAGCTGACCTATTGTGTAGTACGTTTTGGGACAATCTTCCGGTTTCCTGTGTTATTGTGAGTACATGTGCGTCTGTTTGTATATTTTCTCGTTTCAGGTTAAATGGCGTACACTGTTTGTTTTCCTTCACGATAGCTTGTCGTCGGGCGCAGTGTTGTCCTGGAAGTATTCTATTGAATGCTCCGTTTATATATTGTGCTCGAGCAAAATACTTTCATTGCTATGATCGAGGTGATTCGTCCAGCCATGTTTAATCGTCACATCGCTCATTTTTCCTCCGGGCAAATCGCTATACACAACTGCGAGGAATGAGGGTATCCCCGTAGGCGGTTGTCCTTTCAGTTGCCCCTAATGACAGCAGGTCATACCCGGGGCCTATCCCTCCCCCAATAGACTACGGGATGCGATATCTATATATCTCTCTCTTGCTCTCGAAAATCTTTGTATTACAAGCGGTCGCTATCGCAAATTTATTAGAATTCATGACGGAACTTTCCTTCCATTTTTCCGCATCTTAAGCTCTTTCGTTTAGAGCACCAGAAAATAACATCCGAAGCAAGACAGCTGGCGCACGTGTGTATGTTGAGTGCATGTGTAAAGCCGCGCAGAGGGGGTGATGGAGCAAGAGAGAGAGAGAGAGAGGGAGCAAGCGACTTCCCGGGCAAATACAAGCGTCTTTGCCATAGGTATATTTGACCTAGTCGGGTCGTCTGTCGTCTCCGTTGATTATTAATTGCGTTAGCGCGCCTATCACTTTTATCCTTCGTTACGTACATTCATATATTCGGTTGCTTCTTGTCAGCTTGAGGCGGTGTAGGCCAGCGAAAACATCGACCGGAGAAATCTCCGGGGAGATCTCGACAACTTTCGTGAAATAATCGTACACGGGACGTGCGATGACAATAGATGAAACCTACACTTCGGCGGGTTTTATCTTCAAGCACATGGCTTCATTCGCGTTTATGATGCTACGCTTGTAACTAGAATAGTTTCGAACTCCGCTTGTCTTATTTCCATTTGTTTCTTCCACTAGCAATGAATTACTGTCTAAAGCAACGATGGAATATCAATTCTCTTTACACTTCATTTGCGAAGCTAAAAAATGTGTGTCTGCGATTTTATCATTTTCCGTGGCGGGAAAATGCGAAAAAATAATATCGATGATCTTAACAAGTTAACGCCCCAAAATTGTTGATTGTGATCGAATGGAAACGGAAAATTCAATTAATCGTTTGTCGATAACTCCAAGCCAAGCGTCTCGCAATCTAAGTAAAATATATTATTTATTAACGGACTACATTTACCTAGGTGGGTCACAAAATTGCATTTGCCAAAAATATTTTTATTCAATAGTAATACCTTTTAGCTATATTCCCTAAAATTTGTATCAAAATGTTCGTAAAATTGTATGAGCTTCAGCTTCTAACAGTCGGCTGGGCGAGCAGTAGCAGCACCACCGACGTTATTTGAAGTATATACTTCAAACTCGTTTTTCTCGAAATACTGTTTTCAAAGTCGGTGGACATGATATATCGAGAATCATTTGAAGGATTCTTTCCAAATTTACAGGAGCCACGATGACAAAAATTTAAAAGGTCGTTGACGAATTCAGTTTTTTAAAATCGATTCTCACTTTTTAATAGTTACGTAAAAATTACGACTTTTTTCATAGATTCTGAACGCTCGAGTTTAAATTCGTCGCCACTTTGTTAAAAAAAAACAAGGTTTTAAAAATCGACTTATATTAAGTGTTATCTTGAATGACCTTTTTGGTTTTCACATTTCAGCTGGATCGGGTTAAGCTGGAGAGTGTCCATCGCCAAACGCCGCGAAACATTTCATTACCTGCCGGCGGCCATGTTTTTGTTGCTTTTCTCCTTTTTTGTGATTTTTTAAAGGCTCTCAATATATGTACCTCGGTGTTTAAAAAAATGCTTTTGTTTTCCACCAACCATTTCCCAGAAGAAAAAATCGGAATTTGGCTATTTTTTGGGATTCTAGGTGGATGTAGCCCCTCAAGAGTTTGTCAGAAAGACTCGTTCTTGCCTAAGTAATCGGAGGATATAGTACGATATCCGGGGCAGCAAGTTTTGACCATTGATTCTTGATATTTGAACCAAAATAATGAGAATTTAAAGAATAAAAAATTTGCCGTTTCGACTTCTGTAAGGAATTATTAGCGCTATTAGCGGTATTTGGAAATACGCCCAAAATCAACAATTGTTGTTGGCTTATGGGTACAATATGTTTATTTTATCACAAATACTGGAAATTGACCGGGCGAGCTTTAAAAAGTATTTGTTTAGTGTCGCCTCAAGGGCAAAAAGTTATTCTCTTGGTTGGCCGAGACCCAACTCGGCGCATGCAGGCCATTTGAGTTACCCAGAATACACCACGTTTTTGGATTGGAGCCTTACATGTCCGAAGAGGGACGAATAGTATTCTTTCAATCCGTTTTCGGACTCCTAGCGATTGAAAGTACTACTTTACTCTTTGTCTAGTCACATCTATAAGCGAGGAAAAGATGATAGTGGTATTTAAAATACATTTTTGGCTTCTAGGACACTATTGACACTATACATTTCCAAGATACCTTGCCTGATGTTCTCTAAAATTTTCAAATAAAAAAAAAGTAATTTTCGATAACTAACGAAAAATTCTAATTTTAACGCAAAATGAGCAACATATTAACTTTTACCGCTCTTCATATCTTGTTTATTTTGACTCGGTAATCGTAAATACACCGTCAAATTTTGGCGCCCCGGATATCGTACTGTTGCCTAATCGGAAGATCACTTCGAGCTGTTTCTTGCATTCGAATCTTCCATCCGAAGATCGGACCCTTTTTTGGCAGAGACCAGGAAAGCCATAGAATCGTTTTGTGCGGCTTACACTCGATGTTTGAAAATTCTAATATTCTGGCCGGGATACATTGCGAGCAAGTATACTTTCGGGTAATGTATTCCCGGCCAGAATAATGATATTTTCTGAAAAGTCAATGCTGACTCGAAGAACCGTGTATAGCTGCTTTGCTTTTTACCCCATCACAGATATTTATAAAATATATTTATAGTTGATTAGAATGAAATCTACGAGAATAAAAATGCCTATCATAGATAACGGCATTACAATAGCTATTCATTTTAACATAACAAATAACCAAATTATTTAATTCGGCAAAAAAGTAAAGCAGATGGTACGTGATATTTAAAATCAAGATATCCCTGTGAGGAAATATCAACGGTCTGGCCAAGAAGACATTACCTGAATGTATTTCGCCAACAATTCGCCAAGTAGTTTCAAGCGAAGCGTCTCGCGTAACCAAGTTACCACCATACAACGATAAGACGTCAACCCGTTGTTGTACCACGTACAGAAGTGCTATGCTTACAGCGTGCACTTAGGGGAGATGTGCTTAGTTGACATACTTTGTCTTTTATGATAAATATTTAAATAAATGACGTCTGCAGTCGAAGCCAAGCGTATATCCATAAAGGTTTATTATTATAATGAAATTGGATCAGTTTCAGGACAGTAGTTACTTAAACAAAAGATAGAAAAATAAAAAACCACATGTAGGTCGACGTGTATAAGACGACACACTGCAGTCTAAAATGACATATGTGTGTCATCTTATACACGTCGACCGAATTATCCTCAGATACGTTAATTTCTGGGTTCAAGGTTACTTTATAGCAACCAATATTTACTGAAGCTTTATTATCGTAACGATGAAGTGTTGCCTGCGGCACATTAAAATATTTGGACGCTAACAGCCAACCCATTATATTCTTCTTTGCAGCTTTAATGGTCTCCGTCATGTGTTCTTGCGACTAGCTCTTACTTGTCGAGGTTCGTTCAAAATAGCCAGGCATACTATAATCTGTGTCATCTTACACTGACGTCTAATACTAGGTGCGCAACTAAGTTCCCGGGTTTCACACATGGATGGCACTAGCGACACATGTAGTCGGCATACCGGTCTGAAATTGGGTGTCTTTATAGCTTGGACATCTGCTAAGAATACCCAGTCGTAATATAAACAAATATTGCAACACAACGAGCTTTTTTCTAACCTCGAAAATGTGTCAAAGTTTGTGCCAAATAAACAGCATTTGCGGGAAGCATTGCTTTTCTGCTTCAACCTAAAAAATACAGCAGGTGAAGCACGTCGATTACTTGAGTAGGCCTACGGCGAACATATACCATCAAAAATAACGTGCGAAGATTGGTTCAAGCGGTTCGGAAGTGGCTATTTTGAGACTGGGGACAAGGAGCGCTCGGGAAGACTGCAAACATTTGCGAACGCCGATCTGCAAGCGTTATTGGATTAAGATCACACTCAAATAGAAGATCAACTTGCCCAGGCATTAAATGTGACTCGGCAATGTATTTCGAAACGTTTGCACGTCATGGGATAAATTCATGAGGAAGGAAAGTGGGTGCCTCATGAGTTGACTGAGAGACAAATGGAAAATCGAAGGGCCACTTCCGAAATTTTGCTTTCGCGGCAGAACAGAAAGAGTTTCCTGCATCGAATTGTTACTGGCGATGAAAAACCGATATATTTCGAGAATCCCAAATGCAGAAATTTGTAGCTTTCACTTGACGAAGCGTCAACATCGACGGCACAGCGAAATCGCTTCGGTAAAAAGACAATGCTCTGCGTTTGGTGGAAACTAGAATCGTGTACTAGAAGCTACTAAAACCGGGCGAAACTGTCAATGGGCATCGCTACCGACAACGACTAATCAATTTGAACCACGCATTGCTCGAAAAACGGCCAGAATGGGACACGAGACACGAACGTGTGATATTGCAGCACGACAACGCTCCATGCCATCGCAGTTCCATCGTCCAGGACACCATAAAAACACTGAAATTGGGTCTGCTACTGCACCCGCCGTATTCGCCAGACCTGGCCCCTTCAGACTATCACTTGTTCCGGTCGACGGCGCATGGCTTCGGTGGGCTACACTTGGCCAATTACGATGCAGTACAAAATTGGTTGGATGAATGGTTTCAGTCCAAAGACCCGTCTTTTTATCGTCGCGGTTCTTATGTATTGCCAGAGAGATGGCAAAAATGTCTAAATAGCGAGGGACAATGCGATTCGAATGAACCATTTTTTGTATTTGTCTTGAAATTTTAGATTTTTATTGGTAAAAAAACCCGGAAACTTAGTTGCGTACCTAGTATGGCAACTTACCCATAAGTGAATGCAGATTTTGTTTATTCGTTGTGATAAAAACTTTGGAGTTAGCATATCTGTTGTGCAGTATTTGTGAAGTACAGTGACCCTATGAATAATGGGTTCAACCAGAACAATTCTCACCCGACGGGTATTTCAGTACCAGATAACAACGTGGTTAGTTTTTTCAGCATTGCACAATGACAAAAAATTACTACGTAAAAGCTTACGTTCACTGGCGGCTATATTAGATTTCGCTACTAGCAATACTTATTAGCAGACCATCTCGTGCAGAAATGTGACCGGGCATTCCCTACTTTGTATAGGGCCTTGACCAGCCTTGCTTGTCTGATTTGCCTGGCCGGGCCCTCTCATGGAACAAACCCTGAATATCACAAAATTGTTTTTTCCAAAATCCAAACCCTCTAGGTTTGGAAATTACGATCTTCTGGCTAGGACACATTGCGAGCACGTACATCAGCACGTAATGTCTACCGGGCCAGAATATTGGCATGCCCTGAAAAGGGAGCCTGTGTTTAAGAACGGTGTAAAGCTGCTTTGCGTTTGACCGCATCGAAAATATTTATAATTGATTAGGATAAAACTAATACTTCGGTTGTATAATATTCACCATTAAAACCATTCATTTTATCAATGATAATGGACGAGATTAAGAATGCTTATCATAAATACCGGGATTACAATAACTAACGGTTTGAGCATTACGAGTAACCAAATTATTTAATGAGGCAAAAAAGTAAAGCAGGTCATTCGTGGTTTTTGCACGCCTCTCCAGGAAATATCAATTTTCTGGCCGGGAAGACATTACCTGAATGTATTTTGCCAACAATCTACTAGGGGGTTGTAAGCGAAGCGCTTCGCATAAGCAAGGTGCGAACGTACGAGGATAAAAGTATGACCTGTTGTTGTACCACATACAGTGTCGAATTTATACTTTTCTTAAGTATAGGCCACTTGATACTCGTGAAATAAGCCTTTTCACTCGAATAGTAAGTGGGGAGCAAGAGTCACCTCTCGAGTGCAAAGGGAGAATAAGTATCCGTAAAACTATCGATTTTACTCTCGTAGATTGCCAAAAGCCCTTTCAGTACTTGATCATTTCTCCGTCCAGTTCCTAATCAGTTCCCGAAAAGGCATCGCCGGATCGGGGCGTGGCATACGACCTGTTACATAGCAAACCTGATACACGCTGGAATACCTGACGATGGCCTAATTTCATATTGGAAAGGCCGATAAGGGGCAGTACTCAAATTTCTACGCGGGACAAAACGTCATCGTTACTCGTACAGCGCGAACAGAAGAAAATATATTGAAGCTGTGTCGTCTTATCTTACTATGTCTTCTTGAGCACAACTCGTCCACGCTCATGATTTTGTGATACTTGTGAAATAATAAGTATCAGCATCACCGAATACTATATATTTTTACTAGGGTACAGGGTAGAGTACTGTCAGTACACGATCACCTTCCTCGAAAGTTCTACGCAACTTTGATCCCCTTCCTCGTCAGTCCTGATTATCCTGATTTCATTTCTTTTTTTTATTAAGGCTTAAATAATTGCTCTGTTGTAATAATATCATCAAAATATAAATAGCGGGTGAAAAAAGTATTAGCCGTACATATAGCTTATAATGTTGTAATATTGATGGCTGTGTTAAAATCATTAGATGATAATATTTCTATGCTGCAAATTTTTTATTTTTATACGGTTACATGTACGAATTAACGACCATAAATTTAATTTGTGTTATTGCTAAAAGAAAAAAATAACACTCAATTAAATGGAAATAACGACACTAACCTTATTTTTTGAAGCGTTTAGCAGTGTACATATATTTTTTAATCTCACAATTGTGCGATCGCTTAAGCAGTACCGCTGTTGGGAAGGCGGAAGGTGGACTGTTTCTTTACCTTTATTCACAAAGCCGAACATACTAATGGAAAGTCATCTTGAAAAGAAGGATTTCGAATAGAAATAAATGAGAATTTTGAAGCGTAGATAAATTAATGAACAAAAACGAATCCAACTGAATCAATTTAACGACTTCAATTGTAGTTTTGATTCGAATTGAACGTGATGATTCGACGAATAAATTCAAACATTGCCGTAGCTCGTATATTAAGTAGATGACACGAATGTTTTGCTTCATGTAATACACTCTAAAGGAATAAACGAAAATAACTTTTGAAAAATGGTATAGTTTTACATTTTATTTGTATGACACAATTATTAATTATCGGTGAGCATTTTATTTTCTCTGCAGAATATGCTGCAACGATGGAGCGAGGCCATCGGACACCGTCTCTCCCAAAATGATTTTGTTTGCGAACTACACTTTTCTGATGATGCCGTAGTCAGAGAAGATCGTATTATAATGGCTGATGGGAGAACTGTGACAATTCCTCGCATCCAACATTCATTTGCTCATCTATCAATATTGTATTGTAGTAATTAATTGTTCTATTATGCCTTTAATTTTTATATTACTATTCAATCAATGCTGCGAGAGTGGGGCTGAAGAGACAGTTGTAATTGATTTAAAAAAATATTTGTTTCTATTATTATTGATAATTATTCGTTTGATTGTTTATTTACTTTTCTTATTTATTTTACAAATAAACCTGACTTTTTTTACCCATATTTTTCTAATGACGTAAGTATGCTTCGCAGCTGTTTCGCAGCCCTTTTGCCTTTAATTTTTATATTTTATTTATTTTTTATTTTTGATTACCTTGTTATGAACCGCGATGGGCACAGCATCTGCGATGAGCGAATGTTGGATGCGGGCAATTATCACAGTTCTCCCATCGATGGAGCGAGATGCCCTCGCTCCATCGTTGCAGCATATTCTGCAGACAAAATAAAATGCATGCAATTGACAAAGAAAGTAAACGAAGCAGGTTGAAATTTCATATCCACCAAGTCATAGAACTAGCGTATTCTCTTTTACAAATAAATTAAAATTTCACTGATGTGCATTGACTTAAATATTGGGTGCGTTTTCGACAGCAAAGCAGTGCTGCTCAGCGATTTTCCGCTGGACAAGGGGACCACGCATACTGGTTACTAAACAGCGCTGCTAAGTGCTTTGCTGTCAAAAACGCATCCATTCACACAAAAAATCATGTTTGTTGTCTCGCATAACTGGCAAGGGGAAAAGTTAGAGCTGACGACTTTCTTTTGAAATTTTGAAAACCGTCTGTTGTCGTAATCTCATGCGCGTACGTTTCGCCCTGACGGCGGTTCGCACAGTGCGACACCCCAGGTATGAGAAGGGTTTGCCCATTGCGATGGAGCACGCTATAATAAGTAATAAGTAATAAACTAGTATTAAAAACAAGTAATACACCCAACATGGTTTTTATAATTACACGTGGCAATATGAACGTTAACCTCAATTTATTTAATACACGAATTACAATTGTAACATATTACTGAATGTCATGTGATATGTCATATAATTTTTATTAAAAAAAACGTTTTCTTAACTTAAAGAGGAAAAACAAGAATGGCGTATTTTGCCAGGGTCTATATCAAAGAAACCTCGAAGTTTGTTTGTTGATCACTTCGTTGTATCACCAATGCCATACTTCATATTGATGTCCCCGTAACACAAGCGCTTGCCGTGGCTGAATTTCGAAGTAATGTCTTTCATCACTTTCAGAGGCAACTTTTTTGACGATTCTGCCATAAGCGTGCGGGATCTTTCACTCTAGTCTTCATGGCACATACGGTAGTCGAGACTGCTAACGCCATAACTGTCAGTTAGATTGATCCTTCCTGTAACCTAGTCCGCCAAATTTTAATTTCAAACGTGTTTATTTTTCTTTTGAGCCGTAGTGATGCTCTACATTCTATTGAACATATTTTATTCCTTAATCAGTTCTAGCAGAGCCGCTTTATTTCGTGTGAATAACTTCTGTTTGTCACAATTTTTTAATTATTTTATCTATCGGTTTTGTTTCCCTGTTAGATTCGTTTCTAGTTAGGAAAGAGCTCAAATGTTGTGTTAGCTATTAGTTTATTGTTGATTGATTCTAAAACATTATGACAAGTGTGCCATAAGATGATAAAAGGCTTTGTCTGTAATTTAAATGTAATAAAACTATATGGAAAACATTTTGTCTTTGACGTTTTGTGTCTGTTACAACTGGCCCTGTACCAGGGTCGGTACCAGGGGCAGACTTGTTTCAAAATTAATCTTTTTCGGTAACTTAGTACTCGGATTTTAGTACTGATTTGGAGATGGATAAATACCCTTTTATTTGCGAATTTCCTTCAAGGCTTCGTCACATAATGGCGATGGTACGGACCATAAAAGCAGAAGTATTATAACCGTACGCAGTCTACACACCTCCCACTTTTTCCCGATTCAACGTGAATGATTTCTGTACGGGCAAGTGCGCCCAAAATTATTTGTCAATTCTAATAAGTAGTATGGGGATGTGGTCCCGTTTCATCGATTCAGATCTCGTAGTCTCCAGCAGGCAGTAAATATAAAATTCAGAGTACATTTGCGTTAAAATGCTCTCCCTCAAGCAGACGAACTTTGGGAACTCGAGTCAATGAGGTTGACGTCTGCGGGCGCTTCGATCCGGCATGAGCAAGGAATACTTAATTAAGAGAAAAGGCGCCAAGGCTTGCATGACCAGTGCAGCCAGATCGCGCGTAAAAGTTACCCCCTCTCTAGTCTCTTACGCGCCCATCACACAATCATAGTAGCGCGTGTCTGTGAGCGAGCGACGCTCGGACATCTTCGGAAAGAGCCGAGCACGGTCAAAGTTTCCCGATCGCGCCTTCGGCAGCTACACCAATCCATGGACGCTGAGCACGTTCATGTGCGGCCAAGCCGAAATGAAGGCTTCGAGGGAAAAAGCAATCTGAGCACGACTCGCGCGCGACGTCACCCGACGTCACGCGATAGCTTTTGATTCTCTGCGTTATTAATGTATACAAAAAAATGTATCGCGCACTCTGATCGCTGATTTTTTTAGTTTATACGTTAATTTAAATATAATAATAAATCTAAATTACAACTTATTTATATTCTAAAAAATTGTTATCTTATATAAAATTGTTTACGCTTTACTCACACCCGTCCTTATGCCAAATAAATTATAATTCATAAAAGTAAGCGGAAATATATTAATATTCGTATTATTATATTAATTCTCATACTTTCATCAAGCGATAAAGCATTATCCCCAAAAACAAGCCATCCATCCAGCCGCGAATCGTAAGTACCAGAAAGTGCACATATTCTACAAGCGATGCGATGATCCCGTTGGTAGCGTTCCTGGCTTCGGTCCGCAGGGGCCCCGAGTGTAAATTTTTCTCCAAATTTTCCATAATTTCTCATATTTTAGTCATATTTGAGATTTTCGGAGAAATAATGATTTAAAACAGATTCAAGTTCTGGTCTATTTCCAAAAAACACATTTTTTTTACTGAAAATTCATGATTTCTCATTTTTTTCCCGGAATTTTCTCTTTTTCCTATGATCTGAGTGAATGGCTGCGGAGATATTCGGAGAAAAGTTAAAGATGAAAAGAAATGAGATTTTCGCAAAAAAAACTTGTTATTATTATTTTTTTCCGGAAATTTCCCTCTTTCCTGTTACCTGAGTGAACGGCTGCGAAAATATTCGGAGAAAATTTAAAAATGAAAAAAAATGAGATTTTCGCAAAAAAAACTTGTTATTATTTTTTTTACGTAACTTTTTATTTTTCCTAGTGAGCGAACGGCTGCGGAGATTTTCGGAAAAAAGTTATAAATAAAAAAAATGAGATTTTCGTAAAAAAAATTATTACATTTTTTTATCGCTCATAATTTTGAGAAATAATGAATTTCCGAAATTTTTGCAAACATTATTTTCCTTAAGGGGTAACACCACTGTAACGGCCTGCCACGAAGCGTTTTAGGCAAATAATACTTGGGGTAATTATTAAGCATATATTGAAGTATATTGCAAAAAAAAATTATGGGAAAATATTACAAAATGGCGAGACTGCAGCAAATTCTTCCGAGGCATGTTGAACTTAAGGTGCTCTGCGGCACGTAGTATTACTTGTGCCAATTTTAATCTGGACAAAATAATTTTTTTTATTAAATCTAGAAGAGTGTAGCTAGTTAACCACTTAGAGGATTTTAGAAATATTGATTTTTGAGTAATTGCCGAGTATTTGACTAAAAATGTTCATTCAGACTTAATAAAACAAAATTCTTTTTTTTTAGATTAAAATTGGCACAGTTATACTGCGTGCCGCAGAGGTTCGACATGCTTCGGAAGAATTGCTGCAGTGTCGCTATTTTGTAATATTTTCGGATAAAAATTTATAGCAATATACTTAAACATATGCTCAATAAGTACCGCAAGTATTATTTGTTTATCACATTATCTTCCGCAAAAAAAAACATCAAAAAATACGCTTCCTGTAAGGCCATTACAGTGGTGTTACCCCTTGAAGTCATCATATAATTTCCGAGATTTTCCCGTGATCGTAATTAAAATGATGAAATATTCGGAAAAATTTGAAAAAATTCGGAGAAATTCGGAGAAACTCGGATGTTTACGTAAAAATAATTGTCCGCAAAACTCCGAATGCTTCATATTTGTTCCAATTCATAGAAAAATTCGGAAAATTTTTCCGGAAAAAATCGGAGTTTTTCGGGAAAAAATTTGCACTAGGGGTGTGGAATCGTTCCCCGCGCTCAGTGCTTTTTTAAATTATTATAACTATTAATTCTTATTTGATTAGTTATTTTTATTTGTTATCATTATTATTGTAATTAGTTATCTTTTAGTGTCGAAAAATTTATCGCGCACTCTGACCGCTTATTTTATTAGTTTGTACGTTAATTTGAATACAATAATAAATCTAAATTACAACTTATTTATCTTCTAAAAAATTGTTTGCGCTTTACTCACACCCGTCCCTATGCCAAATAAATTGTAATTCATAAAAGTAAGCGGAAATATATTTATATTTGTATTATTATATTCATTCTCATATACTTTCATTAAGCGATAAAGCATTATGATAATGCTTTATCGCTTGAAAGAAAATATTAAAGAGACTATGCGAGGGTGCGGACCACCCTATCTGTACCCAAGTGCGTGTCTTTAAGTGAAGATATGTGACTGTGTGCTTACCTGGGTGAGTGCCTGCCTAACATTACGAGTGCGTGTATGTGTGTTCGCAAGCATGTGTGTATGTGTGTGTATGCGTACGTGCGCGTGTACGTCGAAATTCAAAATGGCGGATCAAAAAAACAATATATTATTTTTTTGAAATAAAAGCTGATACTCGGGGGTTTTCAGGGTCTCTGAATCTGTACCTGAACTCAGATTTTCAAAATTCAAAATAGCGGATCCAACATGGGGGATCAAAAAATCACAATATTTTTTTTCAACAAAAGCTCTTCCTCAGGGGATTTTGGTGTTGTTAAATCCAAATCTGAAATCAGATTTTCAAAATTCAAAATGGCGGATATAATAAACGGATCGAAAGAAAGAACATTTCAATTTTTGGTAGATATAATGGAATATAGCGGATGCAAAATTCGAAAAATCGGTGGATTCCGACAAAAGTATCTTTTGTTTTCAAGGTCGTTTAATTCAAACTTAACGTAAGTTTTTCAATATTTTTAACGGTGGATACAATATTGTGGATGCAAATTAAAAGTATAGTTGCATTTCGACAAGAGTAAGTATACTTCGATTTTTGAGACGAATAAATTCACATCTGGAGTTAGATTTTCAAAATTCAAAATGGTGCATAAAAATTTTTTATTTTTTTGAAATAAAACCTGATGCTCGCGGGTTTTGGGGTTGCTGAATTCAAACTTCGTATTCAAATAATGCATTTGAACCTAGCGAGTTCAAAATGGTTTCTACAAAACTAAAAAATTGTCGGATTAGGATGAAACTTGTGCTTCCCATCTCTTCCACTCAGTCAAACTATATTTATGTTTAGTATAGTTGGCGCGATCGTTGGATTTTTTCTGATTTTTTTCTTTAATGTCTAATTTGTTCATTTTTTTTTCAATTCTTCGCAGAGGTTTAAAGCTCTTTTGAATTTCGAATATTTACATTAACTTGGGATCGTGTGACGTCAATAACTTTCGAGTGACAGATTTCGTTTTAATAAAATAACATTTAGCTTTTTCGGTCCACCATATTGGCTCCGCCATTTAGAATTTATAAAATTTGATATGGGATTTGAATTCAGTGACCCCAAAATCCCCGAGTGTTAGATTGCATTTCAATATAGTATTCGATATAGCATTCGATCATTTTTTTCGAAATTTTCGAAACAATCAAAATATTGATTTTTGAATTATATTCATTCTTGAATTCAATAAATTGTACGATTGATTTTTTGAAAATTTTATTTATTTATCTTTTTGCATTCTTGTATTATTGCCGATACAACGTACGTCGGAATATGATAACAAAATCAATTCAGGGGTTACGTGGGTTTCGAAGCCAACATTTTTTCTTCTCTATTAAAAAAAATATAATATATGCATTTTTTAATCAAAATGTTAAGCACATAAAAGAGCAATATTCTAACAATATTTTTAAAAAATTCATCCAAAAATTTAGACAATTCAGCCGGTGGGATCTGGTTTCCGGAGACCCCTCAAAAACGGTGCACACAATTTCTCAAAGACTAATGCACCTCTCTTATTGAAATTTTGCACACTTTTTCGAAATAGCATTGATGAGTGATTGAATGAAGGTTTTTTTAAATTTAGATTGCTACTAATTCTACAAGGCTATACGTAGTGTAAATTGTACCAAAAATTGAACTATTTTGCATACAACTCTGCCAAAAATTCAAATATCAATGTTTAAAAAAATCCTTCGTCCAATCACTAGTCACTGCTATTTCGAAGAAGTGTGCGAAACTTCAATAAGATCGGTGCATTAGTTTTTGAGAAATCGTGTCCACCGGTTTTTTAGGGGTCTCCGGAAACCAGGTCTCATCGGCTGAATTTACCAAATTTTTGAGTGAATTTTTTTCTAAGTATTGTTGAAATGTTGCTCTTTTATGTGCTTCACATTTTAAATAAAATAATTTATATATTATATTTTTTTGAATAGAGAAAATATGCTTTTGTTGGCTTCGAAACGCACGTAACCTCTTAAAACAAAATTATTATGATTATGCTTGGTTCCCGTTTTGCTCTATTGTCCATTCTGTCCTTCTGTCCATTTTGCCCTTATCTCCCCCCGCATAGTGGACGATACCACGTTACACACCAGTTCCAATGCTCACTCCAAACACGCACAGTCACTCACCTTGTTACTCACACAGTCACCTATCTAGGCGTACACGCAGGACTTCAGAGAGGCATAACCACATCCACATTCACTTATACACACCCATTCACAACAACAACATCCTGAGGGGACGTGGGCATATATTTTTACGTTTCCCTCTTTGTAGCCTATGGCTAGCGCAATAGCTCGGGATGAGGGTGAAAAGGGGTAGTGCTTGGGTAATAATGGGATGACGCGATTATCCGATTAAGGAATAATTGGACACTCAAATCCTATCGACTCGGGGTTTATTGGAATTAACCAATCTGGTTAAGTCGATTAAATTAATAATACAGAAAATGTACATGAAGTATTTCGCTTACATTTGTCGATGCGCCGTGGGTACAATGGTTGGAGATACGGAGGGTCGAATCGGGCCTCCGCAGGTAGGCCGGACCGCTCGGTTGTGTACGATCGGTTACGGGTTTAGCGGAGCTGGTGTTCTTCACGTAGACACGATCTTTTAATACACGAGTATTTATCGCGAGCCGAGTCTTCGAATTAATTGGGTATTTACGCAATTCAATGTATCGATGTTAATGTGGTCGCGCTTTACAAAATATAGACAGAACTTGTAACAATTATACCGGAGTTATACTATTTTTATAGAGTTAACGTCTGAACTTGTCGGATGCTGTCGGGAGACAGCTTTTTGTATCGAACTAGATCTGATGGAAGATATTGGAGACTTTGTCCGATCTCGATGAAAACTGATGGGACACTAACTTCAACGAGTGGTGATGGAACACTGACTTACTGTAGGATAATTCATCGCCAAGTGGAAAGTAGGAGAGGTTTCGTTAATGGGGGAAGGCGTGCATTTTCGTGATGCATTTTCCATAGGGGCCGTCCATAAATTACGTCATTTTAAAATAGGGGGGGGGGGGGGTCTGGTCGTTGGATGACGGTAACGATAATTGTATTATAACGATAGGAGGGATAAGATGATTTCGGGGGGGGGGGGGGGTAAAAACGAGCAAAAATCGATGACGTAATATATGGACGGCCCCATAGGGATTGGTGGAAAAGGCATCAAATATGTGTCTCTTCGGATGATTGGTCGAAAATGGAGAGTGGGAGCAGAACGTAGTCTGCGAGTCATATTCGTCGCTCTATTTCCAGGAATTGGAGTAGCGTTGCCTTTATCTGGAGCGCGGAAAAATACCAGGCGGAAAAAGGGGCCTTGTCGGCGGCGAGGACGCACTGCTCGAGATAGGGCTTGTTGACCAAGGCCCGCGAGTGCACGTGGTGTTTTATGACTGGGTGCTTTCCTAGGTTCGAGGATTTCATTCTGGCGAGTGTGTATTTGTTCGTCAAATGGTCAATACTGCTGTGCTCTCGCGTGAGAAAGTACGTGAGACGCGTACTTATTATCAATAGCCTACATTTCCGCCGTGTAGGTCTAAGCTTCAAAAAAAATATAAATATCCGTCGAAAAATGAGAATGCCTCTATCGCGCGTATGTGGCCGCTCACGATTTGCATGGGAAATCGCGTGTGCCCTGCGTCTTCGCCGGGGCTCAAGAAGATAAGACAAAGCAAGAAAAAGAAATACATTGTGCGCATTTGGTCGCGACGTGACACGGACACAATCCTCATCCAGACAGTCTTTTGCACATTTACTCACATCATCATCAAATAATTTTAACTCAATAAATGTAATTAATTCAAAAAAGTAACCACGTAATCACAAAAGTAAGTGAATTACAATTGTAATTAAATAAAAAATATAATTGAATTACAAATGTAATTTAAAAACAATGTAATTAAATTACACATGTAATTAAAATAGAAAAATAATTCAATTACGAATGCTCGAAGTAATTTTTAATTAAAAAATTGTTGTGCCCCGGCTTCTGACGATGCGCGGAGAGCACGGAATTTCGCTCTCGAGTAATTTGACACCGTGGGTTGTCGGATGCTCGAGGGCGAGGGTATGTGGGGACTTTTCCCGTTCCGAGTAAATCTCCAACTCGGGATATTGCAACTTGAACAACTTATATTTTATTTAAAATTAGGCAACAATATTACAATTCTTTTTATGCCTTGAGACCGACCTCCTAGGCTTCTGGCCGAAGACTGCCTTTCGATTAATTCTTTCGTCTAATTGTTAACTCGGGTTTTCGCAACCAATCCTTCGAGAACGTTCGATTCGTTCGATTGCGATTCAGCGTTTTTCGGCTGAGTCGAGCGGAATATCGGGCTTGTGAAATATCGGGCTCGATATCGTCGCATGGGGTCTTTGAACCTCCTGCGTTAGCAATATGAAAATTCCTGTCTATTCAGGGCACAACATTCCTCCACCTTGGGAAGACGAAATTCACAATTTCGGCGATATAATACAATTTTTTTTTTGTTTTCATAGCTTTGGCAAGTTTTGTCTCTCGGTCGTCTCTCGGTCGTCTCTCGGCTTACAATAATACAATAGATTACGAAGGTACAAGTGCCTTTCTAATATAATATATACTCTTTTTTTAATATTTCGATTTTCTTTTTTTTATTCACATTTACGTTGTGCGTGTGCGAGGTGCATGTCGCGTATATATGACTCGCGGATTTTGTGAGTCAGCTGTTGCCTTGCGCTTGGCGGCTCGCGGCCTGGCCGGAGCTACGTCAGCAAGGTCGTCGTTCGGCGATGTGGCATTTAGACGTCGCCGTTGCAACCCTTTAATTCCGAAATATGATATAATCATTGCGAAGGGAATCATTCCGCTGAGGGCATAATTCCCTATGATGTGACTCTGTGTTGTCACATGATCGTAATTTTTGTTTAATTTTGTTTTCAATATTTCGATTCGTTCGCCAATTTTGTTAACTTCGTATGGATCATTAATTATCGTATGAGGAATATTTTCCAATATTAAAGGTTGAGGTATTTCGTTTTTTGTAGTCAGAAAAGATAGATTGAATGGCGGTAAAAATTGTAGGAAATTTTTCGTGTACAGTTTTCTTCAAATTTTCAATCTTAAAATCTATTGGAGGTTTCCCATCCAAAGCCAATAATCCTGTTCCAGTAATTGTCGCATGAGTTGTCGCAGAGTTTTTACAGTTTATCGTGAGAGCTATTGTCTCTGGGGCTACATATATCCATTGCCCTTCTTGTTCCAGAGCAATGACCAAAGAATTTTCTAATTTAACTAAACGATGTGTACAATTCGCTTTTTCGGGGTCTTTTCCTAAAAATATCGATAGTTCGCATGACACTCCTGATCGTATTATTTGTTTCGCGTTTTTCGGATGACAGTAATATTGATAATTTTGGCGTTTACATATGGATAATTCGTTTTCTGAGAATGACAGATATTCTCGACGCTCTCGATCAATTATAACATTTTTTACGGTCGTTTCTATGAACCGAAACGTGTCTTTTTCTACTCTTACGGGTAGAGGGTAGACTTTATTCACATTGAACTCGTTGTTGTTGATTAATGGAATTTTTATCACAACGGTGAGGGTATTTTGAATACTATATGCGCCTAATTCAGAAATTTCTAGTAACTCGTTAATTTTTTCTGGACGTATTTTTGTCGGAAAATTCAGTCCTTTCGGTAGATTTGGTAATGCGTCTATTAGATACGTGTAGAGTTGTCTAGGCGGCAATGTGGTAGGGTTAACGGTTCCTTTTGGCAAGCCTACTAAAAAGTTAGATAATTGACGTATACCGTTTAGTAAGGATTCGATTATTACGCTAATATTTGTTAATTTCTCGTCCAATTGTTGACGTGTTAGAATATCTATTACGAGATTTTTCATTCCATGGTGTAAATTGTTTACTAAACGGCCTAGTGTTTCTTCGTTTGCCGCGAGGCGATTCGTTGTGCGATTGAACATGTCCAGTATAATTTGCTGGATTTGCAAATTTTCTTTTAACGCATCTTCTGTTGTTTCTTGTTTTTTCGTTATTGCTGTGATTTGCCGCTCGATGTTCGCAGCGTCGTTCGCATCTAAGTTACCTGCCCGAGTCGAAATTTTCAGCCTATTTTGACCCTCCAGATCCTCACAGTGGTAGGAGATAAAGGCAGTAAAGTAGCTTCGTATTCAATATAAAATGAGCTCCTACTTAGGGCCTAGAACGGGAACAAATTTCCCTTTTCTCCACTAGCAGGCGCTAAGGAGGACGTCGATTGGCACACGTATACACGCACACGCATACACTCTATTACGCACATAGAGATACATATGCCTGAATACGCGCATGCGTAGACACACGTATATACTCGTGCACATGCACGCCTAAGCATACACCAACGCACGTATACTAGTACCTATACGTATGCATGCGTGCCTGCTATAGGCATCCGCGTATACGTGCATACGTGAGGGCAATTCCTATCAAAAATATTGTAACTGTTTGCCCAAGATCCATTTCTTCCACTTTGGAGAGTTGCTGGAGCTGCAGGGGCAAGTTTGAAGCGAATGCGAAAGGTTCGCTGGGTGGAGATAATGGAAAGGCCATTGGAAAGGTGAGCCTCTACGTCGAACGCGCGGTCCTACCTAGTCCAACGCATGATGGTTACTGAAAACTATCAGACGCTCTCTTTCGAATGCGACCATCCCCACCCTCGTTTCGTCGAAACAGCCAAATGCGCGATAGGTCCAAACGCAATCAAAAGAGGAGCTGCAACGACTTTCGGTAGGTTAGGTAGGAGTATAAGGGCCTATGTAGGAGGTAAGCAGCAAAGGGAGAGCATGTTAGGGCCCGTAGTAGGACTTCTAGTAGCAAAAGAGGCGCTGCAACGACTTCAGCTAGGTTAGGTAGGAGTATAAGGGCCTATGCAGGAGGTGAGCAGCAAAGAAAGAGCATGTTAGGAGCCCATAGTAGGACTTTTAGCAGTAAACAGACTCAAGTGAGGCTGACATAGGATCAAAGGCCTTTGAAATAGGCTGAAAATTTCGACTCGGGTAAGCAGCAAAGGAAGAGCACGTTAGGACCCATAGTAGGACTTCTAGCAGCAAAAGAGGAGCTGCAACTACTTCAGCTAGGTTAGGTAGGAGTATAAGGGTCTATGCAGGAGGTAAGCAGCAAAGAAAGAGCATGTTAGGAGCCCATAGTAGGACTTCTAGCAGCAAACAGACTCAAGTGAGGCTGACATAGGACGAAAGGCCTTCAAAATAGGCTGAAAATTTCGACTCGGGTGTTATCGATTTTATAATGGATCCTAATCCGGTTATTCATCCTCTTTTATTTATTCTACCTTTTGTACCAGTTATATCGTAAATGGACTGCATTTCGGAATTTCTTATTCCTTTCATGGTTTCGAGGGAACTCGTTACGAGAGAACATAGCTTGTCCTCTGGCATCGTTTGACATAATTCTAATAGTTTTTCCAGCTTTTCCCTAATACTCTTTTCTCTATTTGCTATTGGCAGAAGATCCATGCGGATCACCAGTTCCCACATTTCCTGAAATGTGTGCAGTTTTCCGATTTCCTCGTAGTAAATTCCTGGGGTTGTGGAAAATTGCGTTGCGTGGAATTCTGCATTTTCCTTTCTGTCGTTAGTCTCTTCTGCCATCCTAACTGTTGAGATTAATAACCTGCAAAAAGGGTTTGCCTTTTTATTTTCAATAAATTTTTCTTGCTCGTTTCCCTATTTCTACGTGCAACACTTTTCTTCTTTTTTTTTTTTAACTTGGAATGTAACCATATGCGAAATATTTAGTTTATATTTGTTTTTCCTTTCATTTTCCTCTCTTTGTTTAATTATTATTATTCTTTTTATTCATTATTTTCTTTTTGTATTCACTCGAAAAATTTATTTGCATAGTATTCAATATATATATTTTTTTTATTTAATTTTTTTTAACTCTTGCTCTCATTGGATTTTTCATTTATATATCTATACGCCATTTTTATATTTTTTTATTTATTATTCGTTTTGTTTCTTTAGAAATCTATAGCTCTTCCTATTGTTCCTCTTGTAAATTTTATTTAATTTATCTTTCCATTTTATTTCATATTAGTTCATTTATTTATTTATTCTTTAATTTTTATGGCTGTATTTCATTTTCTGTTATTTTATGATTTCATTTTATTTTTAATTATTTTTTTTTGTTGAACGGGTGGTAGCTCGCCACCCGTACGCGAATCCGTCGCGTGATGTTGGCCGCTCGGGCGCGCACCAATGGTGGTGCTTGCCACCTATTTCTCACTCGGGAGCGAGTGACGGGGGTGCAACGCGGTTCGGCCTCGCTGGCCGCGCGGTAAAGTATCTACTCTATCGGTTAATGGGTAATGTAGGGCTTGATGCGGTCTACGTGAACCCGCACGGCCTTGCGCCCACGGCCGATAGTGTAGTTCACGTCGGAGTCTTTGTTCCGAACGGTGTAAGGCCCTGTCCACTTGGGGGAAAGCTTCGCTGATCGGCCTCGGCGTACAGTAGTGTCGTGGAGGAGGACTCTGTCGCCGGGGCGGTACTCCACCGTACCAGCGGCGATATCATGCCCTTCCTTTACCCTTTCTTTTCCTTTTTCCAATCATTCTTTGGCCACGTGCCATGTGGCTCGAAGCCGTTCGCGTAACTCGGAGACATAATCGTCGTATGAGTACGTCTTTCGTGATGCTTCTTTAAGAGCCGTCGGTAAATCGGCTGCTTTTCCAAATACCAACTCGTATGGAGTGAAACTTGTCGCTGTGTGCGGGGTGGTATTGTAGCTGAACATCGCGTATGGCAACCACTCATCCTAATCCGTTTGATCCTCTTTAATGAAACATTTCAGGTATTCTGCGAGAGTTCGGTGTGAACGCTCCAATGCTCCGTTTGATTGGGGATGGTATGCCGTCGTTTGAATCTTTTTTATTCGGAATAATTGGCACATCTCCTTGAAAGTTTCGCTCAGGCAGTTCGTTCCTTGGTCTGACAATAATTCTTTTGGAGTGCCGTACTTGCAAACAATTTGAGTTGCAAATCCTTTGGCTACTTCCTTGGCTTCTTGCGTTTTTAGTGGTATAGCTGCGCTATACTTGGACAATGCGTCTTGAAAAGTCAGGATGTATTTATTCCCGGCTTCGGTCTCGGGTAAGGGACCTACTATATCGACTGCACATTTGACGAATGGTGTCTTGGGTGTGGCGGTAATAGTCATGGGAGCATGCTTGCGTCTCGTGATTTTATTTTTCTGGCATTTGTCGCATGATTTTACGTAGTTTTTTATTTCGTTATTCATTCCCGGCCAGCTATACTTTATCTTTATTCGTTGTTTCATCCTTTTTTCGCCTGGGTGGCATCCAAGAGGGGCGTTGTGGTATTCTTGCAGAATCGTACCTCGCTCCTCTTCACTCGGGCGCTCTCGATCTCCTATTTCCGTCTCTGTCTCGCTGTCGCTTGTTTTTTCGCTTGCGCTCGAGTCTTTTTCTATTTCCTTCTCTTCTCCGCTCGGGCCTGCTGCCTGGTCCGCCTCCACTGGTGGGAGTGGCGGTTCCTTCTCGCTCGCGCGGCCCTCTGTCGCCTTGCGTGGGCGTTCCTTTCTAGCGGGCTGCATTGTTTTTCTCGGGCGGCCACGTGCTCGCGGGACCAGCTGACCACGGCCATGCTGGCTCGGGTCTGTTGATGCTGGCGGCGGTGGCGCAGAACGGGGGGGCCTTCCGCGGCCTTCCTCTACCACGCTTCTCGGTGTCCTTGTGACGTACCTCCGCCTCGGGTTCTTGCCGCGTCAGTATCAATACATACATACGGCATAAAGCATCCGCATTCGTATTCTTCTTGCCAGCCTTATACTCTATGGTATAGTTGAACTCCTCTATCTTTATTCTCCAGCGCATCAGTCGTGATCCTGGATCTTTTACGTTGAAAAGCCATGTGAGGGGCTTATGATCCGTCACGATGGTGAATTTTGTTCCATATATGTATGGTCAGAATTGCGCTACTGCCCAAATTATTGCTAGCATTTCCTTCTCCGTTGTTGAATAATTCATTTCTGCCTTGTTCAGAGTGCGACTCGCGTAACAGATGGGTAGATCTTCTTCGATTTTTCCTTGCGATAAAATCGCGCCAATTGCCTTGTCAGAGGCATCTGTTGTCACCACGAAGGGTTTTTCGAAATCCGGATACTGCAGGATCGGTGCGGTGCTGAGAGTTTCCTTCAATTTTTGGAAAGCTTGTTCGCAGTTTTCGTCCCAAATGAATTTGTTTTCTTTTTTGATCAGGTCTGTTAACGGCTTTGAGAGTTTTGAAAAATTCTGTATGAATTTTCGGTAATATCCGGCTAGTCCCAGAAATGATTGAACCTCTTTTACGTTTTTTGGGGCTGGAAATCGTTGTACAGCCTCTATTTTTTCCGGATCGGGTTTTACTCCCACTTCGGTAATAATGTGTCCCAAGTACTGGGTTTCTTTCCGCAGAAATCGACATTTCCTAGGTTGAACCTTTAATTGGGCTTCTCTCAGTCGATCGAATACTTCTGTCAGCCTTTTGTTATGTTCTTCGAACGATGATCCGTATACTACTATATCGTCGAGATATACGTGTTACGTCCTGAAGGGACGATTTTATTTTATGTTTATTCGGGTTCTGAAGGTCCCCGTTCAATATTGGGATTTTGCCGCACGTCCCATACGGGCCCGGCACTCTTCGCTAGTGGGACTTGGGAAAGGAGTTTTCGGATGCGATCGGAAGTAAAGTTGCGAATAATAAACAAAAGAGGTTGGGGGTAACAAAGTAAATAATCTTAGGGTTTATTAATGTTTACTTACAGTAAGTCGCGTTGCACGGGGACAATTTCCCCCGCGGTCTCGTCACTCGCGCACTCCCACTCTCTAACACGGGGACGATTTCCCCGTCCTACACTCGCTCTCTTTCTCTTTCGCTCGTACGCTCAACTTATGTGTCCTCTATTTTGTTCGGGGGCTTCAATGTAGGCCCCGCAGCTTTATCACTGGCTCGATGGTTGTTTGATATTTTAGAGAATAAATTTCGGTGATTAAATATGGTTTCCTAAAGTAACGATCAATGTCTCTATGCGGGTCCGCCGGGTCGCTACCCAGGTCTTACTATACCGCCGCGAGTATGTCGTTACTTAACTACGTTACTAGTAAAGACTGACGTCTCTGTGCGGGTCCGCCGGGTTGCTAGCCTGGACTTATTACACCGCCGCGAGGACTGCTGTTACTAGGAGTTTTCTCCGACTCCAGGAGCGAACCGTGGACAAATCGGAACTATTCGACTTCACCGCCACCGAACCGAGGTAGGCTTCTTCGCCATCGGTTCGATGGGGGTTTTTGTCGACGTCCACGGAAAATATTCACCCGCTCCCGAGGTCGGACGGCAGAAACTCCAAGGCCATGGAGTGCCCGATCGGCGGATTTCGCGATCAGGCGATCCTTAATCAGCGAAACCCGACAGGGCGCATCCGGCCGCACTCGGGCGGGCTGCACCCGACACCGCGCAGAGGCGTCGTTACAAAAGTATATATATATATATAAAAAAAGAAAAATCCTCCGTGGGACCGGACGTAACATACGTAGCATTTTAGTCCTTGTAATCCAGCAAGCACAGCGTCCATCAGCCTTTGAAAGGTTGGTGAGGCGTTTTTTAATCCAAATGGCATTCGGTTGTATTCGTAATGTCCAAGAGGAGTGGAGAAAGAGGTTTTCTCCTTGTCTTTTTCGGCCATTGGGATTTGATGAAATCCCGATGCCAAATCGAGAGTCGTGAAGTATTTTGCTCGTCCCAATTGGTCCAATATTTCGGTAATATTAGGCAATGGATACGAGTCTCCTTCCGTTGCTTCGTTTAGTTTTCGGAAGTCTACTACCACTGTCTTGCGTATATTTCCGTCGGCGTCAGGCTTTTTTGGAACGACGAGTAGAGGACCATGGGCTCTTGCTCGGTCGAATAATTTCGTTTTTAGCATCTCTTTTGTCTGCGCCATAACTTCTTGCTTGTGGACTTCTGGTAATCGATATGGATGAATTTTTATTGGCGTTGTCCCTGGTCGTACGCTTATGCGGTGCTCCACTATAGCGGTGCACCCAAGCGACTCTTCCTCTAAATGGAAGACGTCAGCGTATGCGTCAGCGAATTCGCGTATTTTCCTTCTTCTGGGTTTAAGTTCGAATCTCCTTTGATTTCTTCCCATATTTTGTCTTTTCTTTTTAATTTTTCTTCGATCAATACAGCACTTATTTCCTTTTCTTCGGTTGGCTTTTCTGTTTTAATTTCTTCAATTTGCACCGTTGGCCTTTCTATTTCGATTTCTTCATTGTTTGTGTTTCGCACTACTATGAGGCAGGAATGTCCTTCTGGGTGGACGTAACATCTGCCTATCTTTACTCCTGGTCGCACTTCTTTTGCTGCGACACATCCTATTTTTGCCGTCAATGTTTTTGCGTATAGCATTTGCTCTGTTCTGGGAGGTAGTTTAATTTTATTCGTTCCGTTCAGCATGGGGATCAGATGTCCGTATATTTTACTATATCTTCCGTTTAGAATGTCGATGTTGTGCTCTCTCATGAAGTCCAAACCCATTATTCCATCTACTTCCAGTGGTACTGCGTCATCTATTACGTAGAATCCGTGTTCTACGTTTACTGCGGGTGTTTCGAGCACGAACATAATTTTACACAGTGCGTAGATTTTTTTCCTCCGATTCCTTTGAGTTCGATCGTTTCTTCTATTATTTCTGTGTCCTTTTTTAATACACTCTTTTTTATGAGACTACATTGGGCTCCGGTGTCTCCTTTCAACGTGAGGATTTTGTCTTTAGCCTGGGGAGACGCGATGTGGAAGTCGCTAGCGGCTCCTCCAGAATTGACCGTCGTTATCCAGTACGATTTTATTTTCTTCCTTGTATTTTTTCTTTTGGACGGACCTGTATTCGATGCTTCGATTATTTTTCTGACGTTGCGTTTTTTGTCTCCGCTCGTTGCCGTTGCCATATCGAGCGAAAATTACCTAATTGTTTTCCTGTTTCCGCTGTCGTTGCAGTTATCTTCTCTTGGCCTATCTGCGTTTGTTGCCGTTATCATATCGAGCGAAAATGATCCAATTGTTTTTTTCTTCTCGCTGTCGTTGTGATTTTCTTCCTTCGGTCTGTCTTCTTTTGGCCTATTTTTATTTGCGTTCCAGTGATACTGATTTGGGCGCCCTGGGGGCCCACTCTTGTTGTAGTAGCTGGTTCCTTGGCCCTGGTGAATATTCGTTTGATGATTTTGATGATACCCGGTTCCTGGTGCCTGTCGATATCCGTTTCCTTGTCCTCGTTGCCAATTCCTTTTTCGGCAATCCTTGTACGCGTGCCCCGGTTTCTTGCAGTAATTGCAAGTGATGTTGAATTGATGCACGCTTTTCGATGGAGCTGGTAGGCTGTATCGTCCGTAAGACGATGTGTTGGATCGGCAATCCTTTGCTAAATGTCCCATTTTGTGACATTTTTTGCACGTCATCAGCGTTCGTTTTTCCAGATGAGTCTGCCTGTTTATGGATTCGCTTCCTTGTATAGATTTTTCCTCTTCCATTGCTCCTTTAAGGGCTGATCCGAGATCCTTGAATCCTCGAGCCTTTACGATGACTTGGTATTCCCTTCGAAGTCCTCTTTCGAAGTTGTATAGGGCTAATTGCCTTACATATGTCTCAATTGTTCTTTTTTCCGCAAGCGATCTTGCCTCGGTTGTGCAGGCTTCGATTAATTCCATCATTATGGCCTCGAGTCGTTGACCGTATGCTAACACGCTCTCGTTGTATTTTTGCTTACACGTATAAAAATCGACCTGTAACGCGGCTACTGTACGTCGCGTTCCATATAATGCTGTCATTTCTTCTTTAAATTGTTCGTACGATTCTATTTCTATATATCGAGTATCTTTTCGCGCTTTTCCTATTACTTTGTTGCTAACACGGATTGTAAAAGGGAATGTCTATCGGCTGCTGCAACGCACGCGTTTGCATAGCCGAATGCTTCAATTATGTCGTCGACTTCTTCAGGTTTTTCGCCATCAAATCGGGGAATGAGGCTTCGCACCTCCTTGAGGGTCATAAAACCATTTTCTTGCGCCATGTTATCTGAATTAAGTTGGAGTAGGGAAAATTCTTGAATTTCTATTTCGCGACCACGCCTAGTGCCTATATTTTCAGGAGATTGATCAGAATCTGTTGATTGATCAGAAAAATGAACGGTTCGATCTGCTGCGGATCGAATTTTGGTACGTTTCGCAGCTGTCGGCCTATTAGAGGAATTTTGTGAATTTGGACTTTCGTCTGAACTTGTTGCGGATCGAAATCGCTTTTTCCTAGGTTCCTGTAGTTCTTGTTCGACTGTTTGATTCTCGGGACGATCTCTTGCAATGAGTTCGTCGAAAATTGAATTTAATGAACGCGATAATTTGTTGTTACCCGGTAATCGGTATAATTTACGACGCTCGTCTTCGTTTGACATTAATGTTTAATTGTTTGGCTTTGGAGGGTGTTTTTTGATAAATGATCCGTAACTTACAGTACGATGATGCGCCTCATGTTGATCGATGCTTCGTAGTCGGTTGTTCACAAGATGTTGATCTTGTTCTCGTAGCTGTTTGGCAGGAAATTGCCAGTGTTGTTCCCTGTTGTCGTGTTGCCTTGGTTTGCTGTTCTCGTGCGCTCTGTTGTTCCGTTGTAGAAGGTATTTGGTGAGTCTGCGTCCTTGGGTCGGTCTGGTATCGATGATCCTCGGGATCTGGTTGCTTTTGGACAGCTCTGTACGGTTGACTCGGGGGTTTGCTTACGCCGCCCCAGGTAGGAAATTAAAAGGCTGACGATGGAAACAAGCTTGTGCGAGCCTTGTTTCACCATGCCTGAGTGAGACAGACCTGGCCCAGGTTTCATTGCATCGTTTGGAGCAGCCTGGAACAAAGACTGACTGCTTAGCCTAAACTCAGGGTTATTTCAAGCTTTATTCAGCCGGTGAATTTTGAGGCTGAAAAATCAAGGCTGGATGCAGGCTTCTTTCAGGTTGTGATAAAATAAAATAAGTTTAAAATAATATTTTTTCTGTACTTTTATGAAAAAAAAATTTAGCAATAAATTTGTCGGGTGCGAAGGCACGAAAGCGAAGGAGGCAGCTCAGAACATTTAAACATATGCTCTTATCGATATTTCTGAGGTACACAAAAAAGTGTATACGAAAATAAAAGTACGCAATAAAATAAAGTATTGTTTTTAAAAATATTTTTTATATATATTTTGTAACAAATAATATAACAAATAATAAATATATATAATAAATCAAACGAATTCTTTACAAATTTATTAAATTTACCCCAATGTAGAATATAGAAAACTAAAAACAGGCCTCATATAGCCTCGGGAAGAGTTTGGGAAAAGCCTGCTCATAAATGCTCGTGAAGGCTTCATTAAGGCTCGTTTTGAGCCTTGTTGTTTCATCATTTCAGGCTTAGTACAGGCTTTTCTACCAGCCTTTGGTCAAGCCTGTGTGCAAGAGCCTGAAACTGCGTTATCATTCAGAGGTTCAGCTAGGCCTGAAATCAGGCTGGTGCTCAGCCTGAATAAAAAAATGTGAGCCTTGTTTCAGAGCTTGGCGAGCCCTTTTTTCATCGTCAATTCCTACCTGGGGCACGTTTTCTTTTTATTTGTCCGGTTCGACGGTCGTCGATCGGATCACTCGTTGACCTCCTTTTCAGTACTTGCTGCGTTCAGTTTATTTTGTACGTTGAATAGGACGTTTCCTTCTTTTTTTTTGAAGTTGTGTAATGCAAAGTTGCGGTATCCCCAATTGCGGGAATCCCACCGCTGCCACCAATGTTGTGGCAGCGGTGGGTGGCTTCTGATGATGCGCGGAGAGCACGGAATTTCGCTCTCGAGTAATTTGACACCGTGGGTTGTCGGATGCTCGAGGGCGAGGGTATGTGGGGACTTTTCCCGTTGCGAGTAAATCTCCAACTCGGGATATTGCAACTTGAACAACTTATATTTTATTTAAAATTAGGCAATAATATTACAATTCTTTTTATGCCTTGAGACCGACCTCCTCGGCTTCTGGCCGAAGACTGCCTTTCGATTAATTCTTTCGTCTAATTGTTAACTCGGGTTTTCGCAACCAATCCTTCGAGAACGTTCGATTCGTTCGATTGCGATTCAGCGTTTTTTCGGCTGAGTCGAGCGGAATATGGGGCTTGTGAAATATCGGGCTCGATATCGTCGCATGGGATCTTTGAACCTCCTGCATTAGCAATATGAAAATTCCTGTCTTTTCAGGGCACAACATAATTTCTAATTACAAATGCTTGAAGTAATTTGTAATTAAATGATTTTTCATTACAAACGCTAAAAGTAATAAGTAATTAGATATATAATTTCATTACGTGGGTAATGGCCCACGCCCATCTCTGATATACTTAAGTATATTGGTATAAATTTTTATCCGAAAATATTACAAAATGGCGACACTGCAGTAATTCTTCCGAAGGATGTCGAACCTCTGCGGCACGCAGTATAACCGTGCCAATTTTAATCTAAAAAAATAATTTTGTTTTATTAAGTCTACATGAGTGTAGCTACTGAACCACGTAGGGGATTTTCGATAAGCTAATTTAAACAATATTTATGAACAAATAACTGTCTTAAAAAAAATTGAACATTTTTATGCAAACACTCGGCAATTACTCAAAAATCAATATTTCTAAAACCCCCTACGTGGTTCACTAGCTACACTCATCTAGATTTAATTAAAAAAAATTATTTTGTCCAGATTAAAATTGGCACAAGTTATACTGCGTGCCGCAGAGCACCTTAAGTGCAACATGCCTCGGAAGAATTTGCTGCAACGTCGCCATTTTGTAATATTTTCTCATAAAATTTTTTTGCAATATACTTCAATATATGCTTTATAATTACCCCAAGTATTATTTGTCTAAAACGCTTCGTGGCAGGCCGTTATAGTAGTGTTACCCCTTAAGGAAAATAATGTTTGCAAACATTTCGCAAATTCATTATTTCTCAGAATTATGAGGGATAAAAAAATGTAATAAGTTTTTATTTCGAAAATCTCATTTTTTTTCATCTATAACTTTTCTCCGAATATCTCCGCAGCCGTTCACTCAATAAGAAAAATAAAAAGTTCCGGAAAAAAATTATAAGTTTTTTTTTACGAAAATCTAATTGTTTCATTTTTAAATTTTCTCCGAATATCTCCGCAGCCGTTCACTCAGGTAATAGGAAAACGGGAAATTTCCGGAAAAAAAATAATAATGAAAAGTTTTTTTACGAAAATCTCATTTCTTTTCATCTATAACTTTTCTCCCAATATCTCCGCAGCCGTTCACTCAGGTCATAGGAAAAAGAGAAATTTCCGGAAAAAAAATGAGAAATCATGGATTTTCAGTAAAAAAAATGTGTTTTTGGGAAATAGACCAGTACTTGAATCTGTTATAAATCATGTTTTCTCCAAAAATCTCAAATATGACTAAAATATGAGAAATTATGAAAAATTTGAAGAAAAATTTACACTAGGGGCCCCTGCGGACCGAAGCCAGGAACGCTACCAACGGGACCATTTCATCGCTTGTAGAATATGTGCACTTTCTGGTACTTACGATTTCCGGCCGGATGGATGATTGGCCTGCTTTTGGGGATAATGCTTTATCGCTTGATGAAAGTATGAGAATTAATATAATAATACGAATATAAATATATTTCCGCTTACTTTTATGAATTATAATTTGTTTGGCATAAGGACGGGTGTGAGTAAAGCGTAAACAATTTTTTAGAATATAAATAAGTTGTAATTTAGATTTATTATTATATTCAAATTAACGTATAAACTAAAAAAATAAGCGATCAGGGTGCGCGATATATTTTTTTGTATACATTAATAACGCAGAGAATCAACAGCTAAATAAGCATTAAAATCATCTGAAAGCCTCGCGCGTGCCGTCCGGTAACGTCACGCGTGAGTCGTGCTCAGATTGCTTTTTCCTTCGAAGCCTTCGTTTCGGCTTGGCCGCACATGAACGTGATCAGCGTCCATGTGTTGGTGTAGCTGCCGAAGGCGCTGTCGGGAAACTTCGACCGCGCTCGGCTCTTTCCGAAGATGTCCGAGCGTCGCTCGCTCACGGACACGCGTTACTATGATTGTGTGATGGGCGCATAAGAGACTAGAGAGGGGGTAACTTTTACGCGCGATCTGACTGCACTGTGCACGACCTCGCAGAATCAAGGAAATGTTACGACGCAGAAATTGCGAACACAGCGTATGTACCTAACTGGCTACTTGCGCCTTTGGCAACTGTATGGCAGGACAACAAAGTGCAGTGCTATATAAGAAAGGGAGAAAGACGAAAACAAAAAAATTAAACGGCACTCGTTGCCGTTTGCACCTCCGCAAGCCTTCTTTAGGCTGGTGGTTGGAAGCCGCGGTCAGATGTAGTAAGATCTTGAGGTCAATGTGGATATTGAGGGCATATCACCCACGGTTGGCGGTTAGCGGGCCTTCTCAGGCCCTCCAGACTCTCGCCTGCGTGTCTTCTTATCTCGTTTTCAACCCCTGCGATTTGAGCTATTCCATACCAATTCTAGGAGATTTTGACTCGACCATTATTAATCGGCCGGATTTTTGTGTACTTTTTTGTGAATCGCAGGAGGAATATTCATTATTTTTCTAGATTTTTTAGCTTCACACCTTTCCCAGGTATGCATTTTTTTAAGTTGCAGAAATTGTTGTGCTCTCTTAAGGGGAGGGTAGGGGTTTCAGCGTGAAAAAAACACTTTTTTGCGATTTTTTTCATCTATATGGATAGAGAAAATTTATTGAAACCTTTTGTACATTGTTAAGTGTCATTTCAAGACCATTCCGTGAAATTTGTACGTGAAAATATCCACAAACAAGCCGGTGACAAAGCTTTTCCAAGAACGGCTTTGGAAAAACACGATTTGCGGTATTCACTGTATCTCAGGTACAAATTATCTGAAATCAAGTATCATCAAATTCTCCCCCCAACGGTCTTTGATATTTTTTTTTTCATTTCTAATTTTTTGGTGGTCATGTAAAGTGAAAAGTGCTATTTTCACGAAAAAATGCGCCATTTTGGGGGTGGAACCCCCCCCCCCCCCCCAATGTAAAAAGAATCTCAAACTCACCGTTGGGGGGAGGTATTTTATATGTTGAAAGTGTGTACCATGTTTGAAATAAATCGGTCATGCAGTTTTTAAATGGCCGTGAGCACGGACTTTGAAAAAGTGGTTTCGAGAAAAACGCGTTTAAAGTTTTAGAAGCTAAAAAGTGAATTTTTTTAACTTCCACTGAATCATCGATTCCAGCTCCATCGAGTAGACTCCCTGCAGCAGCTTCGATGTCTTGAGCCTCTTTTTTTCAAGCCTTTGCCTTATCCAGGCTTCTTTGCTCTGCTTCTCAGCTTGTATCTCGGCCCTATTGATGCGACAGTTATCTTCCAATCTTGCGTATTCGTGAACGCTCGGCCCAACCCAGATATTCATATCAGACAGAAAGGTAAGAAAAGCACCAGCACCTTCATTGAACGTGCATGCAGCCACGTAGGATGCAAATTTAACGATTTGCTTGCCGTCGGGTAATTTTTTCGGTGCAATCCTCCAAATTAGCTGGTTCAGACTTTCGTTGGCATTTTGGGTAAAACCTCCAAGACACCTTTCAAGAAGTTCATCCTTGCTCAGATCTTCGTAAATCGGTTTGATTGCTTGTAAGACATCTTCTGGAAGTGGAGTGTAATTGTGTTTAAAATTTTCCACTCCTGTTGTGGCCAGAGCTTTTTGATAAGGACACTACCAGTCCTCGCCGCTCAGGCACTTATCGTGTTGAGGGTTATTGTCTGTCGATTGCTGGTGGTAGTACGTTCCCCAGATGGCATTTTTCATTTTCTCTACCGAATCACAATTATGGCTTATTACTGCTCCGTAGTATCGGCTCAAATCATCGATGACTTTTCCGGCGAGTTTTCCTTTACCGCCGAGTACTTTACTTCGCCGTTTTGTACCTAAATTTTTTCCTGTTTTCACGACTTTATCTTCAACAGTATTTTTTACCAGATCACGTAGACGTTTTCCCATTCTCTTTTGCACGTGACCTACACATTCTTTTTTATTTATAGTGAAATTTACATGGTAAGGTTTCGCTTTCACTAAATTGCCATAAGTTTTACTATCACCGTCTCCGACATAGTTGCTGATCTTTGCTCCATACTTTTCCTCTGAGCGGCGGAACATCTCGATTACTGCGCCTACTTCCATATTACCTGATGGTCCGGTGTGATTGGCTTGACATTCATTATTATCAACGTGTTCTTCGTGCCACTCTTCAAATTTCGTTGTATTCAATTTTTTTTCCCACAATTTGCAAGACTGACAATACAAATTACTTACGAAAATATCAATAACTTTTGCAGTCCATTAACCAATCAATGAAGTGACGCCAAACAAGGAGCTAAAGCCTTACTTCTGCCACGTGCCGGCGCCAGAAACGGTCAAAGTATCAGACTCCGAATTTGCCCTTGTTTTCTCTTTTTCTTCATCTGCGGCGGAAAGGAGAAATTTTTCAGCAGTCGTTTCGACGTAGGAGCAAATCGATTTCATAATATCCAAATACGACGATGTAGCTAAAAAATTACTTGCAATGTCCATTAGACCGCAAAACATATTGCAGCCTGCTAAACCCAAACCTAATGTACGCATTACGAAAACAAATCGAGTGTTAATTTCGTAGCGATGACTAGTTTTATCACTCGACGGTATGTAGCGTAGATCACAATTGGCACATTCTACCTGGATTTGAAAGCCAAGACCTTCTTTTTTACAACTTTTGAACTCAACTGAACCATCACACTGAGCACATTTCACCAAACTTGCAATTGTTGAGAAAACAAGAAAAAATCGACGATTCTATAATGATTTTCAACGTCTTCCGGCACGCTCGCACTGGTATTCAACTTTATCTCTTTCGATTATGCACTCTTCGTATTGCTTCGTCGTTTTTTTTACATGGATTAGGCCTCTTTTCAATCTGCACAAATACGTTCTTGTATCTGTTCCGTCACCTCTAGAAACTTTAGACAATCTCGGCATTTTTAATCTGGAAATTTCTTGACGAAATTATGAATAACTGAGAAGAAGTGCTCGACCGAACGTACAACAACTAACTGACGCTCGTTTCTCTTTTGAAAATATTTTTCACCTATAATATGTGTATACGGCTTTTGTTACCTCTCTTTACTCAATAAAACCTTTTCAAAACAGAATAATGGGAAGGACGATCGCTAAGTGAACAAACTGCATACCTGCTCGTCAGCGGCGCGCTGCCTTTCCGACCGCCCGCAGCTGTCGGAGCTACAGTGTTAGAGGAGCGAGACTAAATAGTCAATAACTTCGAGAGTTTTGCTCTGAATGACTTGAAATTTTGGGATTATATTCTTGAAATGTTTAACTATAAGAAAAGACAGAAAATCGATTTTTCAAAAGTGCAAACCCCTACCCTCCCCTTAATGGCGGAAAAAAAATTATATCGACTTAGGGGTCGTCCATTAATCACGTGAGGTTTTTCGGATCACTTTTTTAGGCCCCCTCCCATGGTGATATGTGGTGAAGTTCTAGGCTACCCCCCGCCCCCAAAATCACGTGTATTTTTTGTTTGGCAATGTCAGACACAAACGATACAGAGTACGGCATTTTATTGTGAAAAACGAAATAATCTACATTGGCATTGTATTTAAATGGCATTGTCCTCGGACCGTGGTTTCGTTTGAGTGTTTTCTACAGAACAAGTGGACAAGCATTTTGTGGGTGAGATGTAGGCACTTCACTTAATGGCTGTAGATCGAAATCATCCTCCTCGAGCCACTCGGCGTCATTACTTTCGTGCACCACACAGAGAATCTCCCTCGATGAAGCGATCGAGCGCCGGGTTACGATTTGGATTAGACGAACATCATACGCCTCTGCACTATTATATCTCTGTTCCTTACTTTGATGACGCAGAGATATCCTGTGTGTCTGAACGTTTTTCTTTGAGCAGAAATAAATTCCACACTGCTTACAAGTTTTCTCAAGCTGCTGAGGTTCAACTTTCAGGCTTGGGCAAGTCATAAGGCATTTCGTCAAAACCTTCATGTCTAGGAGTAATGGCAAGAGACCGCCGCTGAAGAAATGGAGCAACCGTTTTGCCGTCATGTTCTTCAGGCTTCGCTATATATGGTGGACAGGGCGACTGAAAAATCGGATATGGAGGTGTCAGGAAGCGCTCTGGAAGAACACATCGAAGATGATAATGAAAACATATTTCAATTGCTATCCTTATATTGATTTTGTAAAATTATGTACGTTGCACAAGAAAGACGTATAAAAATTGTTAATAGATAGATATCACACTATTGTACCTGGAGCAAATACTGGCTCGCGAACATGCTCGAACATACCACAGTGGGGGGCGGCCCATGAGGTATCAAGCCTTCAGCATTTTTATCGGCTCAACGTACTCTGCTATGACGTTCTGGCCGTCGATGACCATGGGATTCTACACCTCAGCAAGTACTTCACTAGCCTTCTGGATTTTTTTTTCGAGTTCGGTATCTACTTTTCATCCTTGAGCATCTAGATAGGTTCCATACGAATCATGAGAAAGTATGAGCCAGGACAATTCCCGGCTCAAAGGCGCCATTCTCCTCTCGACGCAGTTGAACGCGCTTCTCCCGGGTGTATTTGTGAATACGAAAATAGCATCAAGGTCATGCTTGACGAAGTGGCGCACTGCGTGTGAAATGACTTTAGTATATCTTGGATTTGCATCGGGCCCTCCATCCGATGAAATCATGATAACAGGCTTCAGGCGTCCATCTGTAACCCGCATAATTTCTCGGAATGTATCTAGAAAAGCGAACCTATTAAAATCGACACCATGTGATGACGCTGTCGACGAGGAGTGTTTTCCACTTCTAATAGCCACGTACGTTGGTCCCGAGGATGTTATTGCTTCGGCGCGGCCCATATCGTCGGCTTTTATAATGCAGCCAGCGTATACACTCGGGATCAATTTATGTTTTGAAGCGATCACCCAATCATGATCAGGCAATGTCACGAGATATTCGTGATGCATTAGTAGCGGAGCTTGTTTACTTGCAGCCGTCAAACCTATAGGTACGCGAGCTCTATCGTCTTGCGACAGAAATAACACTTGGTCCGGTCCTAGAATAGATGCCACGGTTTCCAGATATCTTATTGTGGCGGCGTAAAAATGCTGATCGGGGCGACCTTTATGGTGGTCTGCCTCGGGGCGGCTCAATTTGACGGGTACTGTGACCACATGTCTCTTACCCTCTAAGGTGCTATAATTTCTTGGGAGTTATAGCAGGATTTCTTCCGGTTGTTGCTCCTCTAGGCGTGGGCGGCCTGGGGTAGAGCGCACTTTGAGCAGATTAGCTAAATTGGGGCTGTGATGGCAAGTAAGTTCAACCTTTGATTTTATTGAACGCCTGTGTCTTTTGGAGTGACGCATGTGCTGCTCCTTCTTCGATAGTTATTTTTTGCAGTGAACAATTTCATTGCGTAGTTTTTCTACTTGAAGCTGCTCGTTTCCATCGGTGCTCAGAGAATCCCTACGACGAACTGCTAAGTCAAGTTCCACTTGAAGAAGGGAGATCCGATTCATCAATTTGTCTTGTGCAGGAGTAGCACGTACAGACGTACGTGCAGCACAAGCAGCACGTGTAGAGTTGCTTGTGCTTGGGGCGTCCGGTGCATCTTCGTCGCTAGAATCCAAGGGTTGACCTCTGCGCTTCCAAACACCTGAAAAATCCCCATTTTAAAAACTGTTTTTGCAAGTGAGATCAATTTTAAAAAAATCAACTGAATACAAGTTTTGGTCTTAGACCAAGTATGAAACATAAGTCATATTCTACAGCATTATATGGCATTTTACCTGTAAAAGTGCTTTGGCTGGTGTCAGTTTGTTCAACTTTAGTTTCCGGACAGTCCGATTTAGAGATGCACACCGTAGGAAGTTTTAAAGACGAAGTTCGTTCAATGGGCGCAACTGGCAAGTTACGAACATTCTCACTGCCACTCTGAAAATATAAGGTACCGGTGAAATGTACTCCGACCAGTTTAAATCATATTCTTTTCGGAAATATAAAAATTTGGAGCCACGCAGACACACACACACACACACACACACACACATTGCGCTGCCGAACCCCAATATGCTCTGTGTAGCGGCAAAGAGGATGATAGTATTTTCAAGTATGCTGCAGGAAGCTTCAAATGCCCAGTGTATAAGAAGGCCTACCAGACGCTCATCCGAAAGCGAGAATGAGAGTACTGCAAGTGAATTTTAATCACTGTGAAGCGGCACAGGATTTGCTCATACAGACTGTGCGGTAGCACAAGGCTGACGTGGCGATCATCTCGGAGCCATACAGAAACCTCGACCACCATTCCTGGGTAGCGGATAAAGCGGGCAAAGCCGCTATGTGGGCCTGCGGCGAGTACTCATTCCAGGACATCTCAAAGAGAGTGGAAGACGGCTTTGTTAGGGCAAAAATAAACGGCGCTCACATGTCCAGCTTCTACATGCCACTAAGCATGATGTTGGAGAACTTTGAAGAAATCTGGACCGGCTGGTAAAAGACACCAAGGACCGGACTCCACATGCGATTGCGGGTGACTTTAATGCCTGGGTAATGGACTGGGGCAGTAAAAAGACGGACAAAAGAGGGCAGGCAATCTTGGAAACACTGTCCATACTGAACCTAGTCCTGCTGAACGATGGCAAGGTACCAACGTTCTGCAAGGGAGATACTCCTCCTCGGTGATATACCTCATCTTCGTCAGTGGTGGACTCGCTAACGGCGATACACGCTGGCAGGTATCGGGAATCTATACACATAGTGACTATCGCGCCATCACATGGGAAGCGTCGAGGCAGAAGTGCAAGCGCCGGACGTTAGGTGGTTCCAAAGTCCTCGGCTGGAAAACGAACATGTTCGACATAGACATGTTTCGCGAGGCGTTGGACGGCAGTGAAATGGAAACCGACAACCAAAACGCAGAGACCAAAGCCCAAGAACTGATGGAGAGGGTAGCAAAGGCCTGTGATGCTAGGATGCCGAGAAGACGGGAAGGAAACCATCACCTCCCTATGTATTGGTAGAACGATGCGATTGCCGGGCTACGACGCAAAACCAACCGAACGAGGAGGCTAGCCCAATGAGCTAGGGGTAAGAATTCGGACCAAGCACTGGAGGCGAAGCACAAGGCCACACGAACTGCGCTGGCTAAGGCAATCAAGCGGAGCAAAAGGCAACCACTGGATTGAGCTACTCGGTAAAGTCGAAGGCGATCCCTGGGTCAGGCCTTACAAGGTAGTCATGATCTGCTTGAAAGGGCAGTCAAGTCAACAACCTACCTGCCCAGATCAACTCAGGAGGATAGTGTCAACTCTCTTCCCCCAAAAAGAGGAACTCATTCATCAAGTGGAAGTTTAGGACATTGAAGCTATCCCGCCTGTTACGCAGGAGGAGCTGCTCCGATCGTGCAGAAAGGTGGGCAATAAGGAGGCATCGGAAATGAATGGCATCCCGAACATCACTCTTAAAGCAGCCGTCAAATAAATTCCCGCATTGTTCATAGAAATGTACAATGCATGCCTCAGGGAAGGAAAATTCCCTGACCCATGGAAATGGCAGAGATTTGTTCTCTTGCCAAAGAGCAAAAAACTGCCGGACGATCCACCGTCATATCGTCCGTTGTGCATGTTGGGCATTGCAGAAAAAATCCTGGAGAGAATTGTCCACAGTCAGGTAGACGCCGCTATCGGGAACTTCCTGGCAGTCAACCAGTACGGCTTCCGTAAGTCCAGATCGACGCTAGACACCAGAAGTCATGTGGACAACATGGCGAGTCAAGCAATCTCCGGCACAAGTTGGAAAGGTGGGGCTAGTAAGTTGTGCCTCGTGATCGTCCTTGATATGAAAAATGCTTTTTATTCAGCCAGGTGGAGTAACATCTGCTATGCGCTGGACAAGCTGAACGTGTCATCCTCCTGAAAAGGATAATAGGAAGCTACCTTGACAACAGGTTCCTAAAGTATGACACAGAAGATGAATCACAAGAGTACAGAATCACTGGGGCTGTACCTCAAGGCTCGGTGCTCGGTCCATTTCTGTGGAACATAATGTAGGACGGCTTGTTGAAGCTAACACCGCTACAAGGAATAGAGATAGTCGCATTTGCCGATGACGCCGCAGTGGTTATCGTTGCGAAATATCTTGAAGAAGCTAACAGGATGTTCGAAGAGACATACACCTAGATCCAGCACCGGATGGGTACAGCTGGCTTGAAACTAGCTGAGCACAAGACAGAGGCTGTGCTGATCATCAGCAGGAAGAAGATAGAGACGATAGAGCTGACTGTGGGATATCACACAATTACGCCGCAACCCAGTATAAAATACCTGGGTCTGATGATCGACGCACGACTCAGCTTCAAGGAGCACGTGGAGTACGTCGTTGGCAAGGCGGAAAAGGTTAGACCCGTGCAGAAATTTTGACAGGGATACCCTATGTCCGATCAAATCCCGATCAGGATTTGTCATGGATTCCCCAAAACCGGTAACCCGGTTAGAATCCAACTTGCATCCGTATCGGAATATGTATGACGACGATGGCATATCTTTGAAAATTTTGGCGTCACGTGTATTTTCGGTATTACTATGGAATTTCTATCTATAGATAGGAATTTCCATCTAGAGATTCCTATCTATAAAATTCCTATCTATAGATAGGAATTTCATAGTAATACCGAAAAATACACGTGACGCCAAAATTTTCAAAATTACGCCATCGTCGACGTACATATTCCAATACTGATGCAAGTTGGATTCTAACCGGGATACCGGTTTTGGGGAATAAGTCTCTGTTTACCCACCGACGTTCGCGGGGTGTAGATGGAACGCTTTGGAACCACATGTATTTCTGGCGTATATATCGGATTCCTATCTGAGTCCCTGTTCATGCCCAGCCACATCCACAGGACGTTAGATGCGCTGTGTACGTGAACGTGGGGTGTAGTACCCAGCCGAATCTACTCAGATTCAAGGGAGTTACACGTGCAACGCCAGTGCGGTTGATTCTTTTCAAATTGTTTCTATATTTACATTCTCAACATCGTGACAATTTTTTAAAGCAAAATATAGTGCGTTAAATAATATTATTAAACAATTTAGTTTCATAGTAAATCATCAAACAACTTGGCGTCAAGACGCTTGATTTGTTTTGATTTATCATTCAATTATTAAACGATATTCAGTTTAAAAGGGTTATATGGAAAGTAAAGAGAGAAACATTTGAATATCCTACCTCATCCAGGGATTTCGAGATGTGGGAAATGCATTCTGCCGTTTCGAGCCGAACGATAATTTTTTCGTTAGACGATATTAAACAAAAAATTGTAAAATTAGCGGTTGGAATGCACCCAGATGCAGAACAATCGCGAGTTTTCGCAATACCGATGCTGCATTTCTAAATAGAATTAAAAAATACAAAAAATGTTAATTGTCACAACATCTTATTAACGCTTCATTCCCGCTTATCAATATTGAAATAGATATTTGTATGTACAGCAGTGATGTAATAAAAATATTACAAAATGTTCAAGTTATCGGTGAGAAACCCCGGTGACAATGTATGCGGGACTGCGCGCACTGATACACTCTCACGAAAGTTAGAATGTATATTCTAAGGAGATTTTTTACGCGGGACTTGGTGCTCAGGTTCAACGCTAAAAAAATTAAAGCAAAGGTGTTGCTGAAAACAACAAATTTCGGAAGTTGCATGATAGGTATGTCTTTCAAGCTGTTCAAAATATTTTTTGCTGCGTTTCTATGATATAATATAAATATAGATATATATATTACAATTTTTCGATTTATTTACAGCTGCGCTTACAAAGTGCTAAACGCAGCAGGATGGAACTCCGATTAACGCAGATGCTGTGTTAAAAGCTGTAGTGAATGCCATATCCAACGCAAAAGACCGAGATGGACGCAAAGGGCGCCAAGTAGTCCAAAAAACGATAACCCAGTCGTAGTTATCCATTTTTTATGGTGTTCTTACTTTTCATTTGTTAAATTGATATTTTAATTCACCAAAAATGTATAAATGTTAATTATTTTTATAATAAATTTAACATGCAATAATTCCATTTTTGCCATTTTATTTCAGCCTGTATTTACCCGTGATCCTTCCAAGATTCCTCAATGATTCCATGGGGAATCTATTTAGAGTCATTAAAGGATCCGGTTCTGGATCCCTAATGGAATCCAGTTTACGGATCTTACATTTAGTCTTAGAATCTGATCCGATATCGGACTAGATCCCGACTGGGAGCCCGGGATACAAGTCAGAATCCAGCTGTATCCCTGCCAAAATTTCTGCACGGCGAGCGGCGTTAGCGCGACTGATGCCAAACATAGGCTGGCCGAGGCAGGCGAGAAGAAAACTACTGGTTTTCTTCTCGCCTCAGTGGTCACTTCAGTCCTGACCTACGGTATTGCCGTTTGGGGTAATGCATTGACTACCGAACAATACCGACGAAAGACGGCAGCGGTCTACCGGCTCAGCGCCTTAAGAGTTTCCTGTGCGTTCCGCACAGTGTCGGAAGATGCAGTGTGCGTACTCGCGGGAATGCCACCAATAGAGGTCCTGGCCGAAGAGAGAAGATCCCTATACCACCAGAGGAGGTCACCGACAGGACTCCAAGATGAGCACAGAGATGAAATCGGGAAACGCAGCCTACAACGCTGGCAGCAGAAGTGGGATGCATCCGTGAAGGGGAGATGGACGTACCGCCTAATTCCCCAGATAGATGGTTGGCTAAACCGCAAACCCGGGGAGGTCAACTACTACCTGATGCAGATGCTATCAGGCCACGGCTGCTTTAGAGCATACCTGCATAGGTTTGGTCATGATGAGTCTGCGGACTGTCCAAGTGGATGTGGGGTACCAGAGGATGCTAAACACGCATTCTTCCAGTGCCCACGATTCCAAGAAAGAAGAGAGGAACTGGAGGAAGTACTACCGGAAGCACCAACTCCAGAGACCTTGGTGGGACTCATGATGATAACAGAAGAGAACTGGGCAGCGATTAGTAGTTTCGCTACGGCGGTGCTGAAGAAACTGCGCCAAGAAGAAAAGAAGAGAAGAAGCGAGACAGCAACGATAGCCGCTGATGCTTGAAAAAAGAGGAAGCAAGCCCGTCGGTACCATCGGAGGAAGAGTTACGGCTGTGATCACTCTCGCGAAGTAATGCTTGCTGGCGGTCCCACGGGAGTAGAAAAGGTCAGTGAGAAAGAGGTTCAGGGTTTCAGTTGGTACAACAAGTGCGCGAGTCCAACACACGGGTTGCAAATGCAACCTACGGTGCATAAAGCATTTCCCTCCTCTTAATAAAAAAAACACACACACACACCGCAAGTGAAATACTTTTATTAGAAAGTTTATTATGCATAACAACACTGTTACAGTGATTCATTCAATTCATCATACAGCATGAAAAGTAATAAAATATGTAGCATTTTACAAGATGACTTGTACAATTAGCTGAATGTTTTAGTGTCACACAGGCGCATTATTTGTCTACGTTAGGAATATATTATGGTTCAATATCTACACTAACATAGCAGAGCAAAGAAATGATTCAGTTTAACAAGAGGTAGCGTGGACACTTATAATAGTAACAATCATTATTAAAAGTATCATTTTACAAGATCTTTTGTGAGAAAATTAGCGGAACGTATTATTGACGAATCTTTTGTTGGTAATTCACACTTCTACCTCACAACCTTATATTATTGATGCATATCATCCACCAGGCATGATGCACATCGTAGTATATGTTAAACCTACCTACAGTCGTCGCATCGTCCGTCACGCAGCGCCCGCCACGCTACCGCCTGGCGGACGAGCGCCACGTCGGCATAATATAGATGACCCGCAGGTAGCCAGACGAAATGAAATAGAACTAAAAACTGTTGTTAACGCCACTTTTCAGGCACAGCTCGGGCGATGACAGCTCCTATCCCCTACTGCATATATAAATGCTGCGCTTTTTGACCGCTTTTTTTATTTCTACCTCTCTTCATGGCGCTAGTAGTTATCTTACAATATTCTTATTGCGCAGGCGCGAGGCCCGCACGTCGTACATAACGATCGTAGCCCCTGTGCGCGCATCACGTTGTAAGAGTACAACGAGCGCTGTGAATGGTAGAGTAGAAAACCAAAAAAAAAACGGTCACTGCGTAGCAAAAATTTTAAAAGCACAAAAAAGTACACGTGATATGTCACAACCCCTCCCCCCAGCGTGATAAATCGTGATGTTATCCAAACCCCCTCCTCCCTATCGGAGCCTCACGTGATTAATGGACGGCCCCATAGATCGAGTGGTCGTTTTCTTCGTCTTGAAACAATGATTGATGCGCAATTTTGATCATTTTCCAAATGCTATAAAAAAATATTTATACAATAGTCGTAATTGCCGTCGCGTCTCTGGTTTGAAAGTGAAGACAACAGCGGCCCTGTCACGGGGCAGTGTGAAGAGGCTGCTCGAGCTAGTCTACAGCTTTCACCGAATCAGCAGATAAGTATTCCACAGGGACTCTATGACTGAGTGTCTTGTTAAAATCATTTTCTGAATATTGAAAATAAATTTACATCTAAAAAGCGTATGATTCAATGTCGACGCAATTATAAGTTCGCTGTAAAAATGCCAAACCACCCCGATAACTGAAAAATGCATTGTGCAATATCAGAAATGAATGGTGTAAATATAAAATAAGTTCTCTCAGTCAGATAACTTCAACTCGCGGATCGGGATGGGCGGTCGGAGTGCGGCTCGGGCGTTCACTACTATTGAGCGGCGCTACGCGCGGCTGACGCTAGGAGTCTCGACCGCTTAGCCGTAATCTGAGGCCGATTCTTCTGAGGCCGTGGTGTACGGACTTTAGGTTGAAGTCTGTGCACCATGGAATCAGGAGAATACAGGGCCGTCCATACCGGTACGGGTTTTTTACAGTTACCCCGTGGCCTCGGCGAATGCGGTATTGTGTAGCGTAAGTCGGCTGTGGCCGCAACGGGGGTTAGGTTTAACGGGTGGGGTACGGGTAGGGATGATGTAAGTCGGATAGAGGTAATAAGGTGGACAGAGACGGGGAAGGTAAAAGCGCGTCAGCGTATAGCACGAGGAAAAATACTCAATGATTACCCTTGACGCGATTACAAGTCAGCCCTCGAAGAGTCTTGCCGCATTACGAATAATGCTTAATTACATTGTTATATTCGTAGAATCATTGTAACAGTACGCATATTTATGAATTGAATGAGAATAGAATGTGTCGAGACCGTCCGTCGAGGCTACTTGTGTCTGGACAATCCATTGAACTTAGTATCAAAATATTTCTGTGTCGTTAACTTTGTCGCGAAAATCGAAAAAACTACCAAAACTTTTGATGCAAAAGTGTGAAAAATTTACATCAATTACTTGAAAACTAATGTGTTGTCCTTTTTTTATATCCTCTCAACTGCTTTCTAAAAAATAATTTAAATAAAAGGGGAATCACCAGTCAAGTTGTAGTGGCATGAGCCGATAAACACTTTGTCTGCCAATTTTTTTTGCCATAGCTTTCGTAATAGTTCGTTGCAATATTCGAAGGAGAAGGGAGAGAAAGTCATTAGACTTTTATTAGCAATCTTTGGATCATCTGTTCAACTGAGGATTTAGCTAGAATCATACACATATCACCAATGCTGGAGGACATGAAATCCTTGGCCAAATAACAATTATATTACATTGACAGATAATGCTACTTCCTTATCGAACCGTATCTAGATTGCATGCTTTGATTAAAATTATAGCTAGGGACTTCACAAGAGAAACAGATAAAAATGGCATCTTTGTTTGAACTTTATACGAATTCTTCTCACATTCTTTTTCCATTTTGAATTTCCTGATCTTGAAATAATACGATATCTTGCTTGTGAGGAAATTCCACGATTTGTAAATTAAGGAACTCAATCGTCCACTTATATTCTCGACTGTTTTGATGAACAATGTACGAGAGCTGGTGCGAAAAAAACGATTACGCCAAATTTTTATCACTTCAGACTACTAAAACTTGGATGTTGATTTCACTTTTACTCGAATCATTTTTCAGAAAGCGTTGTTGAAGGTTTCCAAAAAAGTACGATGGGTAAACTTTTAAGTATCGGGGGTGAGTTTTTTTATATGTACGTAAGAAAGTGTAGGAACGCAAAATAGTTATTTTAAGATAGAGCGCCAATATGTAAACGCTCGAATAGCCAGACGAACAAGCGAGTGTTGTTGAAAAAAGAGAAAGCGATGCCAGGCCGACAAGAAAAGTAGTCGATAACGAACCGCCGCGGTGATCACACCGTTGCAATACTTGCTTATTTCAATAATTATTTTATTTCTTTATACTATTTTTCTATTTTATACTAGTATTCTTTGTAATTTATACTAGTATTCTCCTATTATCCCTATAAATTTGGGGGCTCGTTCGGGATATAGCGAGTTTCATGATCGATAGTTCGACATCATACGTGAAATAGCCGATAAAGTGACGACGAAACGACGAAAAAACGAAATGGAGCATTAAAGCGAGAAAAAAGACGAAAAATCCGAAAGACGATTTACGACAAAAATAAAAATAAAAGAAAATAGACGCAACGACACGAGAAATATATGAAAAAACGTTGCTACATCGAGATGGACCCATCGAAATACACGACGAAAGCGCTGAAAGATTTGCTCTCTTCGTCAGGCGCATCAACGACGGGAAACGAAAACGAGTTGTTGCTAAGGCTTAGCCAAATGGAAGGACTCAACTTTACAACAATTCAAACAACGACGGAAAAATCAGGAAAAAACGCTGAACAAAATCAAGACTAATACGAAGAAGCTCCATCGGGCCAACACATGATAGAAATTTACAGTCGCGAAAAAGAACTCGCAGAGCGTGAACTCGTGCCGTTGCGACGTGAACTCGAAATCGCGAGTAACGGGCGAACGGAGCACGAGACCGGAAGTGAAGACGGACATCGGGGGCCTAGAATGACTTCGAGCGCAAACGTCCTTCAATCCCCTTCACGCGTGAGTATAAAGGCGATCGCAGATCTTTTAAGTGTATTTGATGGAAATGCCGAAACATTCAAAACGCGGGTAAAGCAATTGCCGTTCTTGGAGGAAGCGTATAAATTAGACGAAGATGCGACGAAATTTTGAATTGGAATGAGACTACAGGAGACAGCAACTGGAATGGTTTAATTCAAAACCGGTCCATGTGCGAATGCCGAAATCAGCTATTAACTGAAATACAAGGGCTGTTTTGCCGTCGAATTAAGAAGATCGCGCCAAGACGACGCTTTGAGGATCGAAGATGGAAAAAGAACGAGAGCTTCAACCACTATGTGCACGAGAAAGTGATAATGGCAAATAGGATATTTCTGCCGGAAGACGAAGTACTGCAATACATAATTGCTGCAATTCCCGATCACAATCTTCGAGACACAGCACGAATCCATGGATTCACGACCAAAGAGTCACTCCTGCGAGCGTTTGAAGATATTGCACTCCGAGAGCGAAACGACACAGTAAAAAATGCGGGGAGACTCGACAACAAACACAGCGTGAACAGGCGACCAGTGGAAAGTGTCATGAAGAGTGTATCGACCAGGTGTATCTCACGACGTAAAATCATCTGCTGATAAAAAATATCGCACTGCTCCGAAACGCTGTTTTAATGCGGAGTATCAGATCATTTTAGTTGAAAGTGCCCATTGAAAGATCTTGGTCGGAAATGTTTCAAGCGCGGCAAACACGGGAATATCGCGACAGACTGTTCCGAAAATCAAAGTGAAACAAAAAACGCATGCGTGGTAGCTGACGCTACTTCGACGAATGAGAATCGGGCGAAGCGCGTTCGAATAGATGGACACTTTATGGATGCCGTTATCGACACGACCAGTGATATCACGATTGTTCGCGAGTACCAATACATCAATCTAGGCAGCCCGAGACTTGCGATCAAGCCGACACCATTCCGAGGAGTAGGAGAAGGAACACACAATACGATTGGCTTCTTTGATGCACAGATGGAAGTGGACGAGAACAAGTACAAAATCCGAATGCACGTAATCACGAATAATTTGTTAAATCACAAATTGTTGATCGGGTCAGACTTTCTCGACTCCATAAAGCTTGTTCGAGTACGAGGTGTATCCACAATTATGCCGATGCCTGACAACGACGCAAACTCAATATCTGAGATATTGAGCATTCGGCCATAGAGTCGAATAATAAAAATAACATAGACGTGTTCGAAATTTGCGAATTGAAGCATCGCGAAAAACTTCAAAGTCTCGTAACCGCTTACAGACCGATAAAGAGTCGCGAAATAGGTGTCAAAATGACAATCGCGCTGAATGACGAAGAGCCGATTTGGCGGCGAGCGAGACGGCTTAGTGAAGTGAAAAACGCGAAGTAAACACTCAAATCAAAGAGTGGGTTAAAGACGGGATTGTGCGCGAATCACATTCCGATTTTGCAAGTCCTGTTGTTCTAGTAAAAAAGAAAGATGGTTCGACTCAGCTATGTATGGACTATTGGTTACCGAATAGAAAAATCGTAAAAGATCCCTTGCCGCTTATAGAAGACCAACTTGATTTGTTGCAGGACGCAAAAGTATTTACGACGCTCGACCTGCGAAATGGTTTTTTCCATATACAAGTAGAGGAATAAAGTAGGAAGTATGCCTCTTTCATAGTCCCAGACGGACAATATGAATTATGCCGGGTACCATTCGGGTTGTGTACTCTCCGGCAGTGTTAAAAAAAATCATTAACGCCGATTTTCGAGAATTAATCAATGAGCGCATCATATTAACTTACATGGACGATCTAATCATACCATCGGAAAACGATGAAAGCGGTATAAAGAGAATAGAGCGTGTATTTAAGGGCGGGGTAAAGTATTTAATTTTTTTCATTTTTTTTAATTTTTTAAATGAATGCATAATATATCAAGAATATTGTGTTAAAATTTCAAGTCGATCGGAGTAAAATTGACGAAGTTATGAGTATTGGAGCGTCTATTGCTCCATGCCGGGTTTTATACCTGGGCGGCAGCTGCGCGGCGCGCTATTGTATTTTTCGACCCCGAATAAATTTCTTGATAAACGGGCCTGTTCCGGTGTATATTAGTATACACATTAGTCTGTACATCAGTTGACCGCTGTAAAGAAGAAAGAGTTTTGCGTAGACAAACGCAAAAAGATGCTCTCGATCATCTTGATGGAAGCCTTTTGCTCTACGGACCTGGCATCGACGACTTTGAGTGAGTATAAGAAAATTATCGAGTTTTATTTTGAATTTCTAAAAATTCAAAGATAATTGAAAAATCTGAAAAAATTCATACGTATTCAGAAAAATGAACGAATCACGAAAAAAAATGGGTTGCGGGGAAATTTGTTGACTAATTTTTTTTTCTTCATCATTTTGTTAATAACATTTTGGAATTATTATTATGCAAAATTAATCTTTTGAGTACCTTTAATATGCATGAATTTTCTCAGATTTTTATGCAATCAAGAAGTGTTCTCAAACTTATGTGCAATGAGCGCTAAGCGACCAAACTCTTCTGCGTTTTTCAAACCGTTTTTCTGAGACTTGTCATATTTGAAGTCCGTGTGCACGATAACTCAAAATCTACTGGACCAATCGCTTTGAAATTTTGCACAGACTTCTTCACATAATTCACCAGGTATTGTCGAGAGCTTTTTTTGTTTTTTTTAATAATTACTAATTTTTCAACAACAAATTAGCCGATTTTTTTAAGCGAAAATCGGGTTTTTGGCTCCCAAGTGCTACGAAAAATCGAAAAATCGAAAAAAAAAATCCTCCCGTCATTACCTCGAGAAATATCTCCTTTAACAAATGCATTTTGATTTTTTTGTTTCAGATGATTCTGTTGCGAGTTATGGTGCACACCGCAAACCAACTTTTTTTCGAGGCGCCTCCGGGGTTTAATTTTCACTCGCTCAATTTTGAATATTTTGCAATGCAACTTTAGGAGAATGTTGTTCAAATGTTACTTTATTATATGTAAATTTTTCAATAAACGAACACTATTCGTTACGCCAAAAAAAATCTTAAAAACATGCCTTTTTTTCGCCGAATTAACTTTACCCCGTCCTTAAGGTCGCGGGCGAAGCAGGGTTAGTCTTCAAGTGGTCAAAGTGCCAATTTTTGAGATGCAAAGTTGAATTTCTCGGTCACATTGTGGGGTTTGGTAAGGTACGACCATCCTTAAAAAAGACCGAAGCTGTCCAAAAGATTCCAAACCCAACGAATATAAAACAAGTACAGTCGTTCCTAGGACTCACCCGCTATTTCAGAAAGTTCGTACCGAAATAGCCGCTGATCGCGCGACCTTTGACGAATCTTTTAAGGGGTGAGATGCAATCAGAATTTAAAAAAAATCCATTATTTTACATTTTCTTGAAGTATGATGTTTCGAAAATATTCCCTGAAAATTTCAAGTCAATCCGATGAATAGTTTCCGGGATATCCCACAATTAGTGAAGGGGCGACGGGTCCCCATGGCGGGTAGCGGACGGCAGCTGCAAGCAACCGGTTTCACCCCCCCCCCCCCTATTATATTCTATAAATAGTCTTGTTCGAAACTGAACATTTTCGGTACGAAGACAACAAAAAATTGATATTTTGGAAGCTTCCACATCGGCAAAAGCCCTATTGTATAGGCCAGGAATTGATGCTTCGATGTAAGTAATTTCTTAATTAGTATTTCTGTACATAAATCAAGTGTAAAATTGGAAAACTCTTTCAGAAATGTTCAAGAATTTATTACTCAAAAACTATGAACTTTAGCAAAATTTAATAAAGAATACTTTCGTTTTAAAATTGCCCATAATGTCAAAAAAAAAATTAATCCCGAAAAACTTGAATTTTTTGAAAAATGGTTTTAACAATTGGCTATAAACAATTGAATGCTCGACTTTTCGGCAAAAAATTGTGATATTCGGATTTAGCGGATCAAAATGAATAAAAAACGGTTAGCTTCATCCATCAAGCTCAACATTTTACGAATATATAATACCGTATCCACATCGAAAAGCTTTAAACGCGTTTTTCTCGAAACTATGATTTTCAAGTCGGTGACCACTATAATTCAAAAACCACTCGATGGATTTTGATAAAATTTGGTGTGCTTATTGATAGCATTCAAAACTTGTCCTGAATCGACGGATTTTCATTTTTGTTGAAAATTTATATATTTTTTTTTATCAATAAACGAGCGATTTTTTGGTCGAAAATCGAAAGTTATCTGTCGGGAGCCGGCATTTAGTTAATTAAAAAAAAAAGCTTCGATTAAGGACTAGATTTATTATTAAACTAATGATTTTTTTTTTATTGATTTCAGATGATCCAGTAAAATTTTATGACGGTCACCGCAAAGCACTACATGCCGAAGGGGGTCCGACAAAGATAGCGATATTTTTATAAATAATAAATGTTTTCTTTGAAAATTTGTACAAGTCAAGTTGAAATATATCGTAAAAAGTCTGTGTAACGACTTTTGTAAAACAAACTTAATTACTATAAAAAAAAAAATTGTAAATGCTCGTTTTTTCATGCCTCCGACTGCATCTTACGCCTTAAGAGCCGATACTGAATTCTGATTCGGGGAAGTCGAAAATGACGCTTTTATGAATCTAAAGATCGCGCTACCGACAAAACCGGTGTTGAATATATATAAGACCGACGCGGAAACTGAGTTACGCACAGATGCCTCAATGTACGGGTATGCTGCTATGCTCATTTAGAAAAATTGTGATGACGGTATGTGGCACCCTGTGTACTTTGCGAGCGAAAAGACGAGCACGACAGAATCGAAGCATTCGAGGTATGAGCTCGAAGGTCTGGCAATTGAAAAATGCTTGAAAAAAATTCTCGTTTACCTTGTAGGTATAGCGTTTAAGATTGTAACCGATTGTCGCGGTTTTACTCTAACGATGCGGGAAAAGGACTTGTGTTTGCGTGTAGCAAGATGGGCATTTTATATTGAGGATTTTAATTACTCGATTAAGGGGAGATATACACCTAGATTCACCTACATTTACACCTACATTTACACCTACATTCCGTCGACCGTAGAAGACCTATACTATGGGCCTGGTATCGATGATTCCATGTACGTTGACAAATTTCATGATTTATTCATTCCCAAATTTTGATACGCGTTTTTCTCAAAACCACGGTTTTCAAATCGGTACCCAAAATTTATCGAAAACCAATGAACCGATTGCCTTAAGGTTTTTTGTGGTTATTCTACACACCATTATCTAGTACTTGTCATAGGTTTTTTTTCCGTTACTTAGTTTTTGTTTCATAGGAAAAATAATAACTAATTTTTTGCCCAAAAATCACTATTTATGTTCAAACGTCCGCCATTTTGTCATAAATCGATATTTTCAAAATCGCCAATGACAAGTACTAGATTATAGTATCTAATTTAATAATCTTTTTGGTTTTTTTCAGATGATTCTTGAAGAAACGCCAGTGAGTACCGTATGCGCAGATTTTTTTACGACGCTCCAAGGATCATACAATATCCTTGTATATTTTTGATATTTTTAAATAAAGAAAATTAAACATATTTTTGAATGTATATCCTTTTAGATAATTAAAACCCCAAACCGAAATATCAAATAGTTTTCCCTGAAAAATTCACGAAAATGACCTTTTTTCGGCTCCTAGGTGTATATCTCCCCTTAACCCATTAACGCCCAAGAATCGCGATTTTTTCCTTCATTTTCAAGCCAGATTTTTATTATATAAAAAAAATCATAAAAAATGAAGAGATACGTTCCCTAGTATTTTCGCGTGTGCTCTTTCAGAATCTGGGGTCAAAATCGGGTTTTGTCCGTTAAGAAAAAAAATATAGCGGCTTTTACACAAAAAAACAGGAAAAAACGATGACACTTTTTTTTCAATTTTTTTTTTCATATCGAAGCCGTTGAAAAGTCCGGTTTTTTTTCAACCATGGGTGCATAGAATAGTGACGATTGGACAATCAATTTTTTAAATTCGTCGTTATCAACATTTTTACCCCCAATCGGCGCTTTTCACCCCCTGAGTGACACGAAAAATTTCACGCTAGGTGTCCCAAATGAAAAGTAGTTGGATTTGGACAAAAATTGGTACTCGGAGGCTTTTGAGGTCGTTGATTATGATTCTGTTCTCAAAATTCTGAAATTCAAAATGGCGGATCCAATATGGCGGACACAAACACAAAAGTTCATTTGAATTGGATAAAACGTGGCACTCGGGGGTTTTCGAGGTCGCTGATTATGATACCGCTCTCAAAATTTCGAAATTCAAAATGGCGCATCCAATATGACGGACAAATATGCAAAAGTTCATTTGAATCGGATGGAATGTGGCACTCGGGCATTTTCGAGGTCGCTGATTATGATTCTGCTCTCAAAATTCCGAAATTAAAAATGGCGGATCCAATATGGCGGACACAAATGCAAAAGTTCATTTGAATTGGATAAAACGTGGCACTCGGGGGTTTTCGAGGTCGCTGATTATAATATAAAATAAAATTTTATAATTTTATTTTATAAAATAAATATGAATGTATTTTATTATATTTATTATATTTTTATAAATATAAATTTTATAAAAATAATATTTTATAATTTATATTTTATGTATTTTATAATTAAAATATAAATTTATATGTTATAATTCAACGTTTCAATGTAAAATACGTTGATATGTTTCGTAATGTAGAAAAAATGCTAATGTGACACATATTGTACCAGTCGAAGAAAGCGATGATATTTTGTCAGTAAAATATCAAGAAAAAACTAATATTAATCAACTGATCAGAGCTGGAAATTATCTCTGTAAGAAACCCAATAATTGTAATCAAATTTGGTAAATATATTGCATCAATACATAATTTGTTAACTTTTAATAAACAATCTTTTGATTCACCTGCTTCCATACGCGAATAAAACCAAAGAAAACTTTTTCTACATCTAATCATATATGAAGCCATATAAAGATATATACAATTGTATGTATTTCAAAAGAAAATGAAAGTACTCATATGCAGTCATATACAATTTTATATACCGTACATAAAATTTTCACGTATATATATAATTATATACAACACTATATTGAATTATATATAACTGTATATGATATTATATCTAATTATATAAACTCCCTATAAAAATAGTATCTCCATATATCATTATATACAGAACTATGTATAATTTTATCAAATCAAATTTGATTGAAGTACATTTATATCGGATTATATATACGAATGTATAGAGTTATATACAATTATATATAAACCTATATATAAATATATATGATTGTATATCATTTTTATATAATTGTATCGAAGTATATACAATCAGTTTTACTCGGGTATTTTATCGAAAAATGTGAATTTATGAATTCTAAAGACAGATTTATAATCAGCGGCCTCGAAAACCCCCGAGTGCCACGTTTTATCCAATTCAAATGAACTTTTGCATTTGTGTCCGCCATATTAGATCCGCCATTTTTAATTTTGGAATTTTAAGCGCAGAATCATAATCAGCGACCTCGAAAACCCCCGAGTGCCACGTTTTATCCAATTCAAATGAACTTTTGCATTTTTGTCCGCCATATTGGATCCGCCATTTTTAATTTCGGAATTTTAAGAGCAGAATCATAATCAGCGACGTCGAAAACCTTCGAGTGCCACGTTTTATCCAATTCAAATGAACTTTTTTATTTGTGTCCGCCATATTGAACCCGCCATTTTTAATTTCGGAATTTTGAGAGCAGAATCATAATCAGCAACCTCGAAAACCTCCGAGTGCCACGTTTTATCCAATTCAAATGCACTTTTGCATTTGCGTCCGCCATATTGGATCCGCCATTTTTTATTTCGGAATTTTGAGAGCAGAATCATGATCAGCGACCTCGAAAATCCCCGAGTGTCACATTCCATCCGATTCAAATGAACTTTTGCATTTTTGGCCGCCATATTGCATCCACCATTTTGAATTTCAGAATTTTGAGAGCAGAATCATAATCAGCGACCTCGAAAACCCCCGAGTGCCACGTTTTATCCAATTCAAATGAACTTTTGCATTTGTGTCCGCCATATTGGATCCGCCATTTTGAATTTCGTAATTTTGAGAACAGAATCATAATCAGCGACCTCAAAAACCTCCGAGTACCAATTTTCGTCCAATCCAACTACTTTTCATTTGGGACACCGAGCGTGAAATTTTTCGTGTCACTCAGAGGGTGAAAAGCGCCATTTTGGGGGTGAAAATGTTGATAACGACGAATTAAAAAAAATTATTGTTCAATCGTCACTATTCTATGCACCCACGGTTGAAAAAAAACCGGACTTTTCATCGGCATCGGTATGCAAAAAAAATTTGAAAAAAAAGTGTCATCGATTTTTCCTGTTTTTTTTTGTTTAAAAGCCGCCATATTTTTTTTCCTAATGGACAAAACCCGATTTTGACCCCAGATTCTGAAAGAGCACACTCGAAAATACTAGGAAACGTATCTCTTCATTTTTTATGATTTTTTTTTATATAATAAAAATCTGGCTTGAAAATGAAGGACAAAATCGCGATTCTTGGGCGTTAATGGGTTAAACACCGACTCGGAAAAAGTATGGTGCATCTGGATGCACTAAGCAGAAATCCACTGCCCACATGTCTGCTAATCGACGAACGTGAAGATGGACTGGCAGCTCGATTGACAAAAGCCCACCAAGAGGATGACGACCTGAAGAAAATCGTCAAAAACGTCGAGGAAAAATCGACGAAAGGGTACGTAGTAAGGGGCGGACTCCTTTTTCAACCGTATCAATACCTTTCCCCGAAAACACTTCCCCGAATGACATTTCCTCGAAAACACTTCCCCGAATGACATTTCCCCGAAAACATTTCCCCGAATGACACTTCCCTGAACGGCACTTCCCCGAAAAACAGTTCCCCGAATCGACACTTCCCCGAAAAACAGTTCCCCGAATCGACATTTCCCCGAAAGACACTTCCCCGAACGGCACTTCCCCGAAAAACAGTTCCCCGAATCGACACTTCCCTGAAAAACATTTCTTATTTAGACTTGTTGGGGTTTGTTTGGGTTGTTTGCATTTCTTTGGGATTGTTGGGTTTTGTTTGGGTTTATTTGGCTCGCAAAAGTATCCCCACGCCAAAACATCCCTGCACTCAAACGTTCTCGCGCCCAAACGTCCTCGTGCCAAAACCGTATCAGTACATTTCCCCGAAAACACTTCCCCGAATGAAATTTCCCCGAATGACACTTCCCCGAATCGAGATTTCCTCGAATGACACTTCCCCGAAAAACAGTTTGTTTGGGTCTGTTTGGGTTCCACGCACCCCATTATTCCAAGCACTTCCGACGTGCCCTGCACCCACACCCGTGTTCCACGCAATCCACTATTCCACACGCACATTCGAGGTGCCCTGCGCCCACAGCAGTGTTTCACGCACCCCAATATTCTACACGCACATTCCAAGTGCCCTGAGCCCACGCTAGTGTTCCACGGACCCCACTATTCCCCACTTATATCCGAGGTGCCCTGCGCTCACACCCATTTACCCATTTTGACCCAATTTGACTTTGACTTTAAATAAATAACTTTTTCACTCATTTTTTCTTGTCATTTTACTTACGCTTCGATTAACAATTTTTACCCATTTTGACTTTGACTTTAAATAAATAACTTTCACTCATTTTCGGGGAAGTGTTTTCGGGGAAAAGTATGGGTACCTTTTTCAACAATGATTTGCGATGATGGTCCCGCAAGCGATGTGTTCATCTGTTATTAGACGTGCACACGAGAAAGGTCATTTTTCTATTGCCAAAACTGAAGCGATATTAAGGGGTGAGATGGAGTCAGAGTCGTGAAAACAGGAGCGTTTTCAATAATTTTTTTTATAGTAATTGAGTTTGTTTTACAAAAGTGGTTACACAGACTTTTTTGTTATATTTCAACTTGACTTGTACACATTTTCAAAGAAAAATATTGATTGTTTATAAAAATATCGCCATCGTTGCGCCGTTTGCGGTGACCATCATAAAATTTTACTGGATTGTCTGAAATAAAAAAAATATATATATATTAGTAGTTTAATAATAAATCTGGTCCTTAATCGAAGCTTTTTTTTCAAAAATTAACAAAATGGTGGCTTCTGACAGATAACTTTCGATTTTCGACCACAAAATCGCTCGTTTATAGTTTTAAAGAAATACAAATTTTCAACAAAAATGAAAATCCTTCGATCAAGGACTAGTTTTTAATGATATGAATAAGCACACCAAATTTCATCAAAATCCATCGAGTGGTTTTTGAATTATAGTGGTCACCAACTTGAAAAATAGTCTTTCGAGTTTCGAGGAAAACGTGTTTAAAGTTTTTCGATGTGGATAGGGTATTATATGATCGTAAAATTTTGAGCTCGATGGATGAAGCTAAACGTTTTTTATGTATTTTGATCCGCTGAATCCGAATATCACGATTTTTTGCCGAAAAGTCGAGCATTCAATCGTTTGTAGCCATGGTTGAAACCATTTTTCAAAAAATGAATCCTTTTCGGGATTGATTATTTTTTAACATTTTGAGCAATTTTAAAACGAAAGTATTCTTTATAACATTTTGCTAAAGTTCATAGTTTTTTAGTAATACATTTTTGAAAATTTCAGAAACAGTTTTCCAATTTTACACTTGATTTATGTATGGAAATACTAATTAAAAAATAACTTACATCGAATCATCAAATCCTGGCCCATACAATTCGGCTTCTGCCTATGTGGAAGCTTCGAAAATATCAATTTGTCGTTGTCTTTGAACCGAAAATTTTCAGTTACGAACAAGACTATTTATAGAATATAATGGGGGGGGGGGGGTCGAAAGCGATTGCTTACAGCTGCCGTCCGCTACCTGCCATAGGGACCCGACGCCCCTTCACTCATTGGGGGATATCCCGGAAACTATTCATCGGATTCACTTGAAATTTTCAGGGAATATTTTCGAAACATCATACTTCAAGAAAAAGTAAAAAAAAATGATTTTTTGAAAATTCTGACTGCATTTCACCCCTTAAGGCGAAAAGATGAAAATAAAGAATTGCTCATTTCAGTAATTGCGAACTTGTAAGTTAATCGTGAAGTTAACCACAATTTTTTACACACTCACTATACTTTGACGTGAGCCGATCATTGAATTATTGATTCTTACACCCCTCCTCCAAGCGAATAATAAAATTGCGGTTCATAAATCAACGGCAAATTCAGTAAAAACTTTCTCAAGAAGACGATGTAATCTGTAATTCGAATGAAAGTTCTCGCACCGACATAGTGACGCACGCGCAGTCCCCAATTTCCATCAGCCGGCTGGATATCTAAAGAACAAATCTACAGGATTTATTTTTTCTGCGACTTTGATTGACACGCTTGACGATATCTCAGAGTTGGGCGAGGTTATTACGTCGCGAATAGGGTTGTTGATAGGCTTAGGTTCTAATTATATGACAAAAGTGGCGTCAGAATTTGTTTTGATGCGTGGTTACTGAGATATTAGCATTAAAAAATTCCACTTCCCGTAGTTCTTACGTCTTGTCGCTTAATTGAATCCACGGTAGTCTCTAATCTCTCAGTACTTGGCAGTGACATGCTGCCACGTCTTGATAAATGTATATTCCTCTCAGTAAGCGTCAATATTGTTCTGCTAATCTCGCAAGTCTGTTAATTCCTTGGGTTAGTCAATTGAATCCAGGCTGTGATTGTCTCGTAAAGTTCAGTCGAATATAAATATTGTTATTGTTCATTATTGCTCATCATGGTTATCAGTTGCGGGAATTTATCGGCGACCAAACCGAATTATTCAATAATTTTCCGAACTTGAGTCTATCAGCGGACGAACCTGGCTGCGGCAACGAAACTCTGCTGTCGATCAACTAATATGCAAACTTTCGATAGAGCTAAGCAGGCTGCCCGCACAAATGATGGAAAAGCTTGCCTGTTCGACATCTGAACTTGCTTTCGCTATGAAGATCATATCAATTATCATTAATTATAAAATGCCTTTTTCTAAGACAAAACAACACGAAGCAATATTGGCCAAATCTTTTACGCCATGGTCTCCTTTTCAAGATAGTTTACGATTCAGTTTAGAGCAGGACACCCTATATGCACATGTAAGATCTGCGCTCGAACCATTTGCGTACCCGGAGTCTGGGATGCATCATCGCAATCTCGCATCTTTAATGGATCCTTCCGTTTTAGTCATGCCGAGGTTATGCAAATCGGAAAGGGCCGGCTTCAATGTGGTCATTGGATGCGGGCCGAAGACCATCGCAGGAAGATTGAGCGTTCTCACGCTCAATTACCGTACGATGAAGATGGGCGGGAAGCAAGGTATATTTGCGAGTACTCGGGATGTGACCGAACATATGCATGCGACCTAAGGGAGTAATTTCGAATTGGCCACCACCTTGATCAATATTCGCGTATCTATTGAAGCGTATAGACCTCTCCGACCATCAGAGAAATGAACAACTGCTACGTGCTACAATGACATCTTCCCTATGGACCAGTTCCGCGAAGACGTGCCGAGTTGTCATATTGAAACTGTTCCGCATTTGTGCGGATCGATACTTCCAATGGAATAGCCGATACTTTTAGACCAAATCAACTGACCGATAAATAATAGATTTCTGGAAAAAGACGCAAGCAAACATTCAAGGGTCGAAATCAACATGCGAATGTCTTGGGTTATAATATCGGGTTTCCCGCTTCAGTTTGAAAGCACTGTGACTTTGATGGCAACGTTTGTCTATGATTCGGATTACGCAAATCTTTTTTAGGGGTTTTCCTTTATGACTGAATAATAGCAACCGTTCATGTGGAATGAAAATATAGTCTTCAAACGTTGTCAAAGTAGCGCAACTATTATTGTCCTTTCCATTCTGCCGATAAATGCTCCAAGTATCATGATACACCAGTTATGCCATCTATAAGGTGAAAATACATTGTTTCGCTGCGGTCACCAACAAGTTTAATAGAGGAGTGAGAAGTAGCGAGGTACGTGTGTGAAAATTACTGCCACCAGGGACTGAATTACTTCAATTTTGGTGCTCTGTACTTCGAAGCTGTGAACAAGTGATTAATCAGTTGACCAGTACGCCATGCGTATGCGTATGTGCCGGCATGATTCATCCAAGTATGGAGCAGCGGATCACTACGTTCCCTTTCTATGCACCAAACGCGAGAACCCATCAGTGTTCTCATCTCTCTGAAGTGCGTCAGCTACTGTCTTCCCTCCGTGGCGCTACCTAGACCTCGACAAACTATCGCCGAATCCCCGAGACTATGTCCTATGAACCCGTTGTAATACCGTATCGGTTT
>OX101786.1:39950252-39995810 GCA_944452715.1 Ophion slaviceki | reverse complement strand
ATGTCTCGAGTGAGGACGCGCCGTAGTAATTCTGCTTTCTGTAGACCCCGTACATATATCCGCATAGCGTGACGCACCAGCGTTCGTAGCGTGATCCACACATGATCTAATTCTGCTTCACCATCAAACCATTCGAGGCCGTGACAAAAACAGGTTATACGGTTATTACTGGCGGCGTACTTCGGTGGGAGATCCGAAAAATCGTGCGGTGGGGTGATTATCCAGTGGGAAACGCCGGAATCTTGGAGACTGACGATTGCTAGCTCTTTTGGTTAAAAGCAACCGTTTTTATCGTAAAGTGCTTGGATGTCGATGATAAAGTCCATGGTGGAGGAGACGTGAGACTGCTGCATGAAACACTGTTGTGTGATCTTTTTTATATCATGTATACGTGCACGCCCACAAAATTTGATTAGTCGATATACTCCGTTTTCATTGGTGGATCATAAGAGTTCGTTCACCCATACACCTGGTTATGCGCTAAAGTCGGTTATAACCTGGCGTGAAGAATCTATTTCAATTATATTGTCATATTCTGCGTAGACAATGCAATTTATTGTAGAAGGGAGAGCTTCGTCGAACCGAACTTCGACGCGTACGCTGCCGTGCCTGACGAGGTTCCAATGGGTAAAGCAATTAGCATCGAGATCTGGAGTTAGATCAAAGGCGAAAAGGCAGTAACCTTTACTGTAGTCTCCACGTGATATACCCAGCCCTTCGTTCTGGAAATGTATACCCGTACCCGAGAAAAGCGTGTGGTAGCTTTCTACAGAGACCTCTCTGCCTTTTGTAAACCGTGGTTGTAAAGGACGGCTCGGGACTTGTTGACCATCGACGTATAACGAAAGGAAATTTATGTTCTGGTGGTGAAAATTATATGGGTTGGTCTCAATATCACCGTTGAATACTTTATTCGAGACGAAACCCACGATAATCCGTTTCGGAAGCTGTCCAAGCATGACGTTGTCCAGTGTATCACCGAGTATACCGCTATGCATCGTGAAAGCCTTTACTTCAACGCGCGTTATAGGATACTTGGCCGTTGTTTTAGCAAGTGTTTTCGCATGGGCTATGAGTACTCCCGCCGCAATTTTTGCACGCCGTACAAGAAGAGTTGCTTCGGATATGTGTACGCGGTATGATACCAGCGGTTGCGTCGGAGGGGCCATGATACAAAAAACGTCTTTTGATCGTACGAGCCGGAGTCTTAGCTCGACCCCGTTCAGTAGAAATGTATCCTGGTTGAATACATCGCAATGAAGATGACCCAACAAATCTACGGGTTTTCCATCATAGGTCAATTTTCTGCGTAAGTCCTGACCATGGTTCTCTATCGGATTTTTCGCCCCAGGGAGTGCGTTAAATGCCCCAGGTGTGTCGGCATACCACACGGCCGTTGTAAGGTGTGAATCTTTCGCCGCTGGTCCATAATTCAGTAGTGTTTCTATATAAGCTCTGTATGGGTATGCGTTATTTGGTGGCGCAACGAGTTTCTGGTTGAAGTATGCGTCCACTTGATTGAACATAGAATGGAGGAAATTATTCACAGGGGCGGCCTTTCCTGCCGAGTTACTGTCCGAAGCCACTATCTTAACATTGAGAGCGAGCATCGTGTGTGCAAGATAGAGGTATTCTTCACCGTGTCCAGGTACGACAAACTCAAGCGGTCCATCGTCTGAGAGCGAGGACACGGGTTTATAATGCACCCATTGTGAAGCTTCTATAGATGTCTGAGTCGGCGGTATGCTGAACAGATCGAGCTCACTCTTCCTACACTCGCGGGAATGTGAGTGGAGAAACGACATTTTGAAATTTAATCGAAAATATCGGGGAGAGTACGATGTTTCTTACCCCTCTTTGCACCCGCCCTTTTCTTTTTTCCAGTTTTCTTCCGCTTTAACGGAGTTCCGGGACGCTTGCGTGTGTTCTTTTTTGGGGTTTTCCGTGGTTTACAGCCCGATCTACTCTTTGTCACTCGGCCAGGTGGCACGCGCCTTTTTTTCACCGTGACACGCGCACTTGCAGGGCCCATTAGCGAATGTATGCTCCTTTTTCCCCGCGGTGTTTTATAACCCGAGCCGCTCATAAGTAGATCCACCTTCTCACCTACTTTACGTTTCAAGTTCTCACCGGACTCTATGAGGCGATTGCGCACGGATTCTCTGAATGGTCTATTGTTCCTACTGACATCTTCTATAACATTTATCCCTGTGCGCAGCGCTTCTTTGCCTATAGCGCGTGCCCCCATTTTTAGAAGAGGCAACGCTCTGCGGAAAAGGCCCCCTAGAAAACTTCCGATGCCTCGCCCTCGCTGATACGGCGCTCCTACATACACCCCGTGTACGCCATGGCCAGCACCACCGCCGGCCTGGCATTCGTAATACGTCTGATAGTAACTCATCGATGTCTCCGCAGCTAACCGATACGTTTAAAATGAAGCGTGACGGTCAGTGTGCCGTACTCGAATGCTATCGGTACACCGAGATGGTCTCTTATATCGATGCTAACAACGCGAAAACGGTTGTTCATAAGAGACAAATAATTCGCAGGTAAAAAATATTTCACACCAGTCGATCCGTATGTATAGCGGGCAGTATCGAGATTAACGATGCGTAATAGCGCCGCTTGCACATCGCCCACGGTATATGGTACACATATATCCGTGTATACGAATAGCTGATCAGGTAGAGCCCTGTTGATACATGCCGGTCGTACCCCTACGCTTGCAACGCCTGTTGGTATGCGATACACCGTGCGAGTTGTTGAAGATCCTTCATCGATCGTTGGCGGTGCGTCAAAGCCTAATATCCGTCCGATCTTGTTAGGTAGAATAATGACCTCCGGCTCTGGTTTATCCTTGCACTCGGCAGTCGTAGATATTTCAACGGAAACGTGGCCGTTCGCTTCGCGGGATTCGATGAATCTAACCCCACGTTTTTTTAGCCGGGGTATATTATTTAACTCCCACATGACTTGACCATGCGACTGGTATATCCCATGTGGTATTTTATCACAAAGTTGTTGGGAGCGCGACTCTTCACCGCTATCTCCGCACGGCCGCCAGAATATGTTGCAATCTTCGCGCTGCAAGTGTGTTATGGTGTGCGGTATGTGAATTTCCGTAAGTCCTACAACCCACTGACCGTGTAAAGAAATTTCACGTGGTAATTGTGTCGTAAAATTTGTCGTTGCATTGTCAGGGAAATACTTCATGCTACTGTTGCTCGGTAGAACAATAAAAAAGTTTTCACTATCCATACCGATGGTCTTGTTTTTCACTGGCTTATGAACCAAGGCTTCGTAGGCTGGACGCAGGTATCCAGGAGTTAAATTTTGCGGGGTAACCCAACCAGCTAACGTATACCTCTTTCTTCGCAGCGCGACCGCGCGTCTTAATAATGCGGTCGATCTTGAACTCTTTGTCTTCTGTTACGCGTTTAGCGCTCACCGGTGTTAATTCTTGTGGGTAGAAGAACCCATCTATTGCTTCGCCGTGGAGATCGTGTAATTCGTATATAGAAATACCCTGGCGTTTGAGAACTCGGGCGATTTTAAATATTTCAGTACTCCAATTTTTCTCATAACCCTTTTCGAATGTGCCTTTTGTCCTACTGATGCGTACGTGATCTCCGCATTTGTATTTATTGCTTCCGCGAGGTTTCTTATTACCACGAACCATATTGCTTTGCACCGTGTTTTCGTAGGCCGACTGCGCATTGTACAGTGTTACAGCCGCGGGTTCCATTTTTATCGTAGAATGTCTTGCATGGTTATAGGAGTGAACGAATTGCTGGAGTACATCAATATAACGGTGGGTGTTACGATGTGTGAAGAACCGCCACATTCGTTCTTTTAATGTGCGATTGAATCGTTCTACGATCGATGCCTTAATATCAGGATTCCGCGCGACCCTAAATCGGATGTCTCGCTCGTTGAGAAAATTCTGGAAAACATTTCCGAGGAACTCTTTTCCACGATCTGTTTGTAGGTATACGGGTGAACGACCTCCGGCTCTCGTGAGGATTCTTTTAAACCCTGCACAGACCGCGCGTGCGGTTTTGTCTACGAGTGGCTCAACCCATACATATTTACTCAAGACGTCTATAGCAACGAGTAAATATTGTATACCTCCGTTGGATGACTGAATCGACCGTAAATCGACAAGATCTGCTTCCCACACGTCGTCTATGTTGTCGACATTATAATGAAGCCTCTGAAAACGACGATGAACAAGCTTATGAATGGTGTATGCATCCTGTTGCGTCAGCCAATCGTACACGTGCTTATTCTTTCCATTTATAAGACGGTATGCACCTGAATAGCCCAAAGGGTGACGTGGATCGTAGTAGATCCCTTCAAGCGTTAGCTCCCGTGTCATCTCTCTCTCTCTCTCTCTCTCTCTCTCTCACTCACTCTCTCGCTCTCTCTCTCACTCCCCCGCTCTGCCGCTAGCTCTCGCTCGCTCTCTCGCATTTGAAACTCCTCAGAGTCTCAACCATTTAGCCCACGTAGGTCGCAGTTTTTGTCTCGACGAATATTTAAAGTTAGCAGGCAACCGCGTGCTCTCGAATGTATCTCCGATGTTTTCCGCTCTTCTTTTCACTCCTCTACATCTCTTAATCACCGGTATTGTTTGACTTGCTACTGCTTGAGTTGTGTCAGACGGTGGTAGCGTATTACGATCGTTTGAAATATGCGCATTATCGCATGTCGTCCTGTAGGATTTCCACAATTCGTCGTTACCAATAAACTCACGGGGTATTGCATTTGTTCGAAGAGCGGTAATAAATTCTTTACGCCCTATCGCTCTGAACTTTTTCCTCGACCGTGCAGCGTCATTCACGAGATCGATAATGTTACCACCACTTATAGGAACCCCGTATATATTAACCTGGCCATGCTGATCCCAGGTTATATTAGGTGGACCATGTGTAGGCTTTTGTATATATTCGGGCAGCGATTTTGTTCTACGCTTATACATTCCCGGTACACTGTTGACAATATCGTCAAACGACATCGCTTCCTCTGTTTCAACAGGAGTCGATAGGTTGGAGTGATCGACACTCACTTTCGTCGGCGTTAGCGTCTGAAAGAGATACCTTTGAAATAGCGGTAGGAATTGTTTCCATTTCTCCCGATCATCGGCAAATTTATCCGAAAAAAGCACATTAGAGAGTTCAAGATCAAGACGGGAAATCGTATCACCCTGGGTTTTTATGCTCTCGACCGGTGCCTCAACAGCACTCTCGTGCGCGGCACGTGGTGTAGACGGTGTATGTGCCCTGGATGATGCGATACAATCACCACCGCCACGCTGTTGATACGCTGCCTCATCGACCAATATCATTTTTTTCGCATGTTGCATGATAATTTTTAAGCATCTGTACCCCCGCCGAATAATTTTCCGAGTACGCTACCAATGACCGGCGCAAGCAAAAGCCCAAGAAACCCCCCGCACCCTTTTTGGAGGATAATGCGTTTCTTCGTTTTCCAACCGCCCCCTCGTTGACCCAGAGAGCGCTTAACCGATGATGCTAGGATCCGTAGGGTGTTTTTGTATTTTTTAAGGTGTTTCTTAGCACTCGGTTTTATATTGACGACACCGCGTAAGATGTTGAGCGCGCATTCGCAGATACACTTGATGAGACTTTTATCAGCGGATTTAAGAAGGGCCTTACGTTCTCGAGCGTTCGCGTGGTACAAGGCGTGTAGAAGCGCCAGATGGCGTTTTGTAAACGGGGTATGCGACTTTTTAGCAACCATCATGCTTCTTTGTGACGGTACACGTATAATTCATACTTGATACTACGCTCAGCGCGGTGCGAGATCCGCTAATGTGTTTGTACTCCACCCATCCATGCTTATATACGCGGATGGTAGATCCGCGGGACGTGTTTCATATGTGGATGAGTCACCCGGCCGTCTATTTTACACGGCTATTTTTCGGGATATACACTTCGCCATGTGTATCGTCAGGGAATATCCCAGTTCTAAAACGATAATTTTCCAGCGTTGATTGCTTGAGATCCAGGAGTAAGTAACCGTGAGGCTGAGCCGTCGCATATGCTTCGACGAGAAATTTGGGGTTTTCAGGGCAAACCTGTCTAGCGAGATGTTGTATTTGAGCGCGATCCCGGGGATTTTTAAAAATGACGATGTAATTTGCATTTAAAGAAATGTCCCGTTGTCCGGACCCTTGGTGAAAAATATTCTGTGTCAAAAACATCACGCTGATATTTTTATGATGGCTACCCTTCGTGAAGAGGTCAACGATTACCCCGTTGGATGATTCACGCATAAGATCGTCGATAATTATGAGTTTTTTACGGGTGCTATCGTGTGAATAGGCGTCCGGATGAGGTAGGCCTTCGTAAAATTCAATTTTCGGGAGTACGGAACTTCTTTGGCATCCATCGTATGCAGCACGTGTGTCCGCATCGAGAGTATCTCCGTAATAAAAGAGAATTCTATCAAATATTGCGTCGCTCATAGCTGTGAGGTGACGGAGAAACCGTCTGATAACCACCGTATTACCACACCAGTGGGGCCACATATTAACGACGTCCAGGGGTGTTTCCACCGAACATCCATCCTCACGGTTTAGTATGTGAAGCCACAAATGAAAAATTTCCACGAACACAGAGGTGTATAAGTTGAGCGGCGCGCGAGGCGAGGATGATGTGAAAATGCGGGTTGCGCCTTTTTATATGGTTGCTGCAGACGCACGCAGTGTTTTAGGATGGTCACCAACATTCGCATGTACACGTCGGCGGGGTAAATAGGAAACTTTTGTTGAGAGGGGCTAAGAAATGAATGACAGCGTTAGACTCACATAAAGATAATCGTATTTTTATTAAACGCACACCAACACGGAATTCACACTATATATTGTTTATTGTTCACGCTTAAACTTATACATAACTACTTCTTAGCGACCGCGGGTGTTACATGTTTTACTCCTTAAATCCGAAAGGGTATGATAACCTACAGTTTATATGTCTGCGCTTGTGACACACAACATTACACGTTTTGCACTCCGTTACAGTGATCACATTATGCAGATTTGTGCGACGTATCGATCTAAATTTTTAATTTATCGAGGAATCGTTTAAATGGGGCAGCGTGGTACCTATTAGTCTACGGATTGAATTGAAATTTACATGCTTAGAGTTCTCATAATTAAGCGTTAAACCTTTTACTTTGCAACACTGCGCTACGGTTACGTCAGGGTTTTCTTCAGTGACCACCGTATACCCGTAAAATTTAGGCCCCCCAGATACAAATGAATTGATGTACGCTGTTTTCCCGTAACACTCAAGCTCGTCAGTCATATCCCCGAGGAAATTACCGACAGGGGGAACCCAGTCACCGTCACGTGTCGAAAAAATGACAGAGTCTGTGTCATAGTACAAGACACGCCAATCGAGTTGTTCCAGATATTTGTACAATTCTAGACGAGCTTGAGCCGTTGTGTATGCGGCAATTACGACGCTTGGTTGCGGACTCGTGGGGGAAGCATCATCCACGTGTGACCACATGGCATATAGCAACCAATCATTTACCGGTAATACACTGGTGACCTCTTTTTCGTCATCTGTTACGAGTTTGAGCAACTCCTCGCGGGATTTGATTATCGTTGTTTGTGGTAAATTATCGCGCTGACCCATTTTTCCCCAAAGCGTATTTAACGCTAGCTTTGCTGTCCCGCGGAGACCAGGATTCTTGACTATATTACTGCTCTCCAGTTTTATGCCCTCTACTTTCTCATACTCTGCCATATACATACTACGGGAAATTTCATCTGTGCAATGGGCTGGCCAGCCGCTGGCCTCCTGTTTGATTTTTAAAAATTTATTCACGTAACCCGCGAAGAGACCACCCTCACGAGTATGCTTGTTGTATTTAGTTGTTTTATACGACCAGATGACGTGGATTTTCAAAATAACATAGCCCATATCTATTGCTTTTTTAACCTCCTCCGCAACCCATGTGCCGGTGAGCGCCCGATCCTCGGAACGTTCATGGCTGCATCGCTGCTGAGACATCTCCTCCGCACATATACGACAGAGTGGGAAAAGAAGTTTCCCCCGCATACGTACAGGCAAAACTGGATGAAAAAGATTTTCTGGTGGAAGGATGGTACATTTTATCATACCATGGATACCAGCTCCGAGCAATTCGCAGGGCGTCGAATTTTCGAACAACTTATCGCACTCTGTGCCTGTATATATCTCGGGGTGACCTATCGGAAAACAGCCTGTTTTACAAATATACGGGTACAACGAGCAGATGTCTATGTATGATATTTTCTCGCCCTGTGCAACGTCATACGAGGTGACCGTGTTTCCCGCACGGCCTCCGTAAAATCCATCACGGGGTCTTAAAACCTCGAGAGAGAGGCGTGGGTGCGTCTCCACAAATTCACGCAAAGCGCGAATGTTTTTTTTCATGGCCGTGAAGTCGCATTCCCATATTTCACGAATGAGGTAAACCCCATAGGAAGATATTTTTTTCGACACGGCAAGTGTCCTCTCGTATCGAGCCTCTAAGCTGTCACCCCCGTGATTAGGTTGTTTTGTTCGATTAGTGGTAAAGCATTTCGGACAGCCGTGCCAATAGCAGCCATGGAATTGAAACACATATTTTCTGCCCTCATGCTCTAAATACCCGTCGACAGTGTGCCCCTCGGTTAAACGGTATTCACGCCCGTTTCCAGCGTGGATAATGGCCTTGTGAAACTCTGAATGCTCAAGCCAGAAAAGCCACTCCAGGGCTACCTGTGAATGCTGGCCATTACGCGTATAACCCTGCGGCGGTATGAGACCCACAAGATTGGGTTTTAAGAAATTACGACGGAAAACTTTGGAGCAGGCAGAGGCTATTGTTATGGCTTCGGTGAAAGGGCATACATCACCGACTTCTAGAAAAATCTCCCGAAACCGTCGGCAAGCCCTTCGGAGAATATCTACATCTTTGATACAATATTCAACGATTTCTTTTTTAAAATTCAATTCTTTGCCGCTCTTGACCTCTTCGCTGTACCATTCGAAAAAGACTTTTCGCTCCTTAGTGGACATAGCATTTGGCATATACTCATCGCTTGGGGGCAGGGGCCCTATGTAATCCTGTGTATCCACACGGTTGAACATATGTGGGAAATACCCTTTGGTCACTTTTTCCTCGAAGCCAAATGTTTTCGGTAGTTCACTCAAACGCATTTGAAAATAATTTAAACTATCGATAAACGTGGTTTTACCCACCCGTATGCACATAACAGAGTTTCCTGTGAGTAGGACACTGGGGTGTTTTACTCTATCGACACTCCGCTCTATAACATCACGCAATATGAACTGTGCATCGAAACTCTTTGCGTTGTGCACTATGCATATGATGTGTTTGAATTGTGTCTTATCGCGGATCGCCAAATCAACAAGGGACGACACTGGTGATTCGCGAAAAATATGTGTGTGCACGCCGCACCATTGGCAGTGTGGAGTACGCTCATCTAGAAAATCGTGTTCCTTCAGACAGAATTCGCACACCTGTTGTGCTACGCAGAGAGTCACGATGTGCTCGCGTGCGTCAGGAGCGATGCTCTCGAAACATGCATCTTGTCGTGTTTCAAAGTCGTAAAATATGAAAAGCACACTTGGGTGCTTACCATCTGTGACCTGGGGTGGGCGTGGTGGCAATGGTTGCATAAAGCAGTGATCATTGAACCCATGTATAGCTTTACACATCCGACAATACTTTTTTCCGCATTGATGAGTACAAGTAGTCAAGTCTACGATTCGTCCGCATACATTACACACTCGTACCGTTTCACAAATCGATTTTTTATAGGTTACCCCGCGTTTACGTTTTCTAAGAGCGAGATGGTTTAGGTAGCATACACGACCGCGGAAATGCCTACCACAGGCAACGCAACCCGAAGCTGATTCGATCTCTACACCGGACCTATTGTAATCAATAGGACAGGGCGGGGTAGAAAAACAACGCGGGCAGGAACTTTTGCACTTGTGCGATGTCAAACGAGCATACCCCTTATTACACGCTATACAATAAAATGAACAACCTGATGCCCCCAAAAGGTTCACGATGACAGCGAAATGTTTTTCGCTTTCTAAATACGCGAAATGCAAAACGGTGACTGGGTCTGCATCGAACCAGGCTTCTCCATCGAAAATTGGGGGATCACCGCTTCCGTATCGGGCAAAATCAAGAACGACAATAGCAACCCCACGCGGCTTGTAGTACTCTTGAAACAATTGGAGCTCGGGTATACCGCAGCCCTCATCTGGTATGGTAACACTGGCATCCTTGATCAGTTCAATGGCCCGTGCGCGCTGTACCGCAGATCGCTTATGCCGTATATTATCCCATACTTTTTTGGCCGCCTCGCTTTTACTCTGTTTGTAAACACTATATGCTTCCGCGACAATTAAGCTCCTGGGGAGACACAGGCCGTCTGTATTTGAAATGTCGACAATAGATCTTTTCCGTGTGATAGCGGCACTGAGGCCATGATCATTACCGCGCCCGAGAGGGATTTTTATGGATGTTATGTTAAAATATAGCGTATCATCAGCGACTAATATACGTTTACTCTGGTTCACGCTACCTATCAGGTCCCACAAATCGGTGAACTTGAACCGATCTACAGGACGTATAGATTGACTTGCTGAGCCATACTCCATAGCCTGAGACATAAACGAAACGCCTATCATATCCGTACCGGCGCAACCGGAAACGAAATATACGTGCATATCGCGTAACGCGTCGTGAATCCAAACTACCGGATCTACGTTTAATGGCGGGGGTAAAAGTTTCACACCGATCTGCCTACCTGTGGCCCGGAAACGTTCGTAAAAATGCTTCTGCTCACGTTCAATAATAAATCGCGTGCCCGGAGGGCTTATTGTATCGCTGCCTTGAACCCGACCCATATCAGCTGTGTGAGCGTCGCTTTCATCCTTACTATACGCAGTTTCTCCGGAATCGCTCTTAGAGGCCCTGGCGTTTTCATTTGTTTTCAAACGCTTGCTACCAGCGCCTACCTGGCATCCTAGGCCGTCGCGTGTGGTGCTGACGTCGAAGGGTGTAGCGGTGAGTGTCTCGTCATAAAACGGGCGCTTTGACGATGTCGTGGAAGTCGACGGCAAGCAGTCCAAGGTATCTGCGACCATTTGGAGTGAAGAGACTTCAGTTGGCTGGACAGTGGTCGTTTCCGCTTGCCGACTCGTCGAAGGCTCATCTAAACGTTTAGGTTGCGATTATACGGTGAACCCTAGGGTGAGATACTTTTTCCATTAAACGCCATAGACCTCTCGAGTATGCGATCTATGTTTAGCAACTCTCGTCTACTCGAAAAGCTGGGGTGTTCGTTGAAACCGTAAATCATTGGAAACCGTGCACACCAACGGAGTGGGAGAGAGAGAGAGAGAGAGAGAGAGAGAGAGAGAGAGAGAGAGAGAGAGAGAGAGAGGCTTACCAGAGGGGTTCACAGGACGTGTTGCGCATTCAAAGTCGAAGGGTACTGCGCCCAAACCCGGTTGCTCCCACCAAGCGCCATAATCCACCGGTGATTCTCGTTGCTGTTGTTGTTGTTGTTGTTCTTCTTCTTGTTCTTCTTGTTCTTCTTCAGAAACCACTGGGCTTCTGCTCTCCTCCTCGCCTGCCGATACATCTCCATCGCCAAACCATCGGTAGCGTATGTGTGCTGCGGGGTAACCATTTTTTCATAGATACGGTCTAATCATTGCATTCAGCACCCACGCGATTGCACTCATGATACTTACGGTCGTTGGTGTAAGCTGCATCCAAAAGCGCGGCTATTTGTGGGTTGCACCGGCGTCTAGTTGAGCCCCGTCTCAAAACAACATCTCGTGCTAGCGCTATAGCGAGATCCGAGCTATTCAAGGCGCCCTCGACGAACAGACGTCCGATAATCCGTCTAGGCAGGCTGTATAATATCATTGAGAGCTCATCCAAGAGATCATCCTCATCGAGTCGAGTTATGTAATCCACTCGTCCATCGTCGTAAAACGATGATATGAATTGATTCGTGTGACGCACTCTTCGCACTATATCTTGTATACAAATCACAAGCCCTTGGCAACGCCATCTTCGGGTTTCAGCCATTAATGCGTCGGCCATTTCGAAACAACAATTTTTTATAAACGCGAATGCAGTGTCTCAGGTCACACCTTAATATCGCACCCGCGAAATACAATTTGGATAACAACACGAGCGCTGGTTATAAGTACCGTTTCCCGTGTCAGACTAAGAAGAAGCTGGAGCGCGATTCGGCCATGCAGCTAGCGTTCGATATAAAAATATTCAAATTTCCACGATGTCGTCTTTTTATATTCAGCACCCCCTCCACTTCTGCTGCGGTTGTTACATGGTTATACGAACGACGTAGGGAATGCGATCGGTGCTAACACATACGGAGTATAATATTATTTATATACATGGACGCGAAGTCTAAAAAATTCAAAGCGCCTGAAATTTCTGTAGTAGGGAATGGGGATATGCGTTTTTGAATGCAAGCGTCTCTACGAAGCTGATTAGCATACGCCCTGATGGAAGTAGCCATAAAATGGGGCTTAGGTGACCACAGCGTTTTGTACATTGTAAAGATCGCTTTTCGTGAAGATCTTCTTGAGCAGAAATGTAAATTAGGTCTATATTATGTTTGGGGAAAACCCTCGTGGGCTAGCACCGCAATGTGGCGGGGGCGCTAAACTTTCACCGAGCTGCCTCAACGGAAAGACCCTGCTGCGCATTGTCAACCACGACTGCAGAGTCTTGTAACATAAACGAAATTATCATCTGGAACAATCGTGTCGCGGTATTAGTTATTACCGTATTGTCTCAAAATTTGTTCAATATATGCAACTTTGGGTGCGCATATATTTTCGAATAATTGTCTACAGTTTACAATATCTTTTGTGACAACAGGATGTTCCCTCTAAGAATTGTAAATTATCGACGATGTTATTAGAGGCGCTCCCCCAATGACCATAGGGCCAACGAGGAAGTAGGTTGTAAATACTTCCCAACCATAGCGGCTCTGCTGCACGTCGTTGTCTTGTGTCATGACGTAAGCCCCCGAAAATTTACATGCTCTCGTATTGAATCGGTCGCTTGTCTCTTTTGTCCGCTCTACAATACTCCAGTTTTAAAAGCGTCGTGTTAAACTATTGAAATCGTAAACATATTTCACGTAATACATGCAATGGCCACCACTCTCCACACGTACTAGGCCCTGGGTTGTTGAACCATCGTCTTCCCTACTCTGCACCACAACGAGCTCCATCTTACACACCTGTACAAACAATGAGTCATTTTCCATGTAACCCTTTTCCCCTCTCAATCCCGTCCCAGGCTCATCCACGCAACCGGGAAAAATCTGTAGGCTGCGTGTACACCGACCTCCCACCACTGCAGTCTTATCACCCCCCACCATCATAAACGGTTGCCTTATAAAAACGGGCGATTATCATGTGTCTCCTTAGTTTTAATTCGTACAAGCTGCTTAACGCTGTACCTCTATAGACTTGGCAGGAGATTGTAAAAATAACTCTTTTTGTTTACTTGTGGCTCGAAGTAAAATTGCTAAAATGGCTCAAGCATTACTGACGACAAATTTCTCGCCAGTGAGGCATCGCGAGACGAAAGCATCGGAGGTCTCCACTTGCAATCTGCCCGTGTTAATGTCAACGACATATCTATTGAATAATTCTGGAAGTAAAAAAATCACCGTCGGCTTACAGCCGCAACACAACAATCGCTTCGAGCCGATCGTGAAGCTGTCGGGGAATTATTCATTCAGGGTCATCTTCAACCAGAGCGAGTGGGTGGGCCTACAAACCCACTTACCCACCATTCGAGAGTACTTCGCAACAAAACAAACCAGTCAAAGAGATTCTATACAACTTGGGAATTATATGATTTCTTTCTCCACGTCATACGGTGTGAAATCTATAACCTTCGCGACGATAAATCAGACGGCTACTGAAAATACTGCGCCTCTTACACCTTATTCAAAGGAGGACGGAAACGTTGCGAATAAGAAACGCGGGAATTCCACAGTCGCAATCGTCCTACAAAAGCCATCGTTTGACGGACTGCTCAATATGGTTACTTGCGTGGATGAACGATTTCGCCGCCTTCAACGGTTTAGCGGAGACGTTACCAAGTGTCTCTCAGACATAGCCGTTGCGCTACATACACACATGCCAAACCAGCTCGCAACCTATTTCACCGACGCTGACGCTGAGCGCTACATACTAGAGAACACCCATACGTTCAAAGACGCTGTACGTGCGACATGTGCAAGCCCTGTCTTTACGGAGTACTATTTCGATATTGTGTTCGCTGAAATTACCAGTATGTGCAAGAAGCGCATCTTAGTCGAATTACGGAATCTCAACCAGATGATTCGCCCGGGCTCTACGCTGAAATACACCACCGCATAGATGACCGTGTACATTTATCCTCTTCGCGAAGAAGTGCGTAAAAAGGTGCTACCGTGTAAAACGGCTCGTGCGGTACGCCACCTTAGCGCCATCGAAGACAGAGTGCCATCCACTGAAAGAATCAACCGACGGACCCTAAACACGAACAATGCGGAAATTGCCACCAGTGCGACCCTCGTTTATTATCCATGAACCGATCCGTATACAACTATGACGCTCGTCCGATAAATACCTACAACGACATTATCCAGTATTATTAGTGTGATGTCGGGAGGGACACTTTTATTATAATTTTTGAGGAAAGGAGTGGCTGACTCGCTCCAGAACTCGGTTGTAGGACGGAATAACTCGGTTAACACGGATTGAGCTACTTGAGACGGATTTATTCAGATAATTGTTGGACAGAGGTTCAGCGTTGTACAGTATTCGGAAACTTACTGACCACCTTAGCTTAGAACGAACGTAATTTATAGTGATGGAATTTGGGAAAATCGAGATGGTGGGAAGAAGGGCCTACGTGACCTTAGAAACGTTGGCCATCGGTTTCATAAGAACTTGAGAAAGTAGGTTGCCGAAATGAAAGGTTAAGTCGTTCCTAATACGACTGGCCGGAGGTGAAAGTGTCGCTCATGAAAATCAAGGAGGGCCTTCTTCATAGGTTTCCCAAGAGTGTCGAAAGTCATGCGTGATATTCGAAATGTAGGTACACGGATGCTATACATTTGGTGAAAGGCCACTTGCACATATGTATCAGTAGTATGGATCGTAGGAAGGAAATGGGGAGAAGAACGACCAAGAGAAAAATAGAGGACCTCATTACACCTCCCCCCTTATTTAAGAAAATTCATAAAACAAGATGAATTTTCTTTAAAACCCTTAAGGCTGATGGATCGACTACGACCTGTTGGTTTCACAGTATGTCTTACATTGCGGTTTCCGGTCATTGCTAACATAGCGCATTCTTCTCTAGCGTAATTAACGTTGCAGTCTGCATGTTCGTTGATAAAAACAATTGTTGTACACGTTGATACATGGAGAGCAGGTAGCTTTAAATGTTTTGGTAAATAAATTAAATAAGCATCCATATAATCCGCACCTCGTCGTGAAATACAAGAAAACAATTGTATTGCAACCGTATCCGGTGGGTTCACATAGTAAAATGTAGTTGAAGTGCCCTTCTGTTTAGGGATGGGGATAATACGGAAAACGTCAAGTAGAATGTTTTCTGTTACTGGTACCTTAATTATATAAGTGAAACCATTAGCTTTTAACACGAAGCTTACGTGGCTAATTCCAATAATTGTCGCGAAGGCAGATTCTTCTAGAGGTACGGGAGGAGTATTACTGGATGAGGCTTGCTCCCGAAATGTTTTTAGTGCTCTGACCACGTCAGCAGTATTCAAAATTTACGGATGGATTATCTATTGTTTACCATCGTTCACTGCATTTAAAACATTGATGATAGATTCACTGTATTCGTCTATAAGAGTTTCCAGAAGAGTTACTTGTGTGCAATTTTTTTATATGTTTTGTATTATCAGCTACCGAAAAATTTAGTTTTCCATAAGAGTTCAATAGTTGTTGATTTTCGGCGCGCAATTCCTCCATAGTTTTGGAAGGTGTTGATGCCATGCCTTTAGCTATCGCCTTTTGGTTTTGAATTAAAGTACTTATTGTCATATTGCCAGTATGAAGGTTATTGATCTCATCGTTATAATATTTAGAATCGGAATTCTCTAAAGGTCCTAACAAAATTTTACTAATGTCGCCGATAAAATTGAAAACACCTCTTTTGAGACGGGGTCTATAATCAATTATGTTCATTAGCCTAGATCTTCTTGATTCTATTCTATTTAACTTTTGTCGAAGGATTTCGATTGATGCTGATTCGGCGCAAGTCCTTTTTCGTCGGTTCCATTGCAGATTCTTGACAAGGATATCGAAGCCATCTACAGCTCATCTCGGTGTCGATTTATTTCGGTGATGTCGACGTAGTTGACTACTGTCCAGGTTTGATGGTCGATTACGGCACTTCCCAGGTTTTCCATATATATGGTGCCTTCGAGTGGTTCCACCCTTAATTTGTCGGATGTAACACACGTTATAAGGAGAGGAAGAAGTAACAGCAACATAATGCCTGCACAGAATTTTTGATTAGTTTCTATGATAAGGTTTTAATTTGTTAACGTGGATTAATTTTCTTCTATTATTAAGCAAGATCTCGTAGTTGACGTCTGATGTTTGTTCCAAAATAATGGCTGGTCCTTCCCACTTCGGGGCCAGTGGGGTCTTGTCTCGCTCTTGAGCAACGAGGACCTCGTCGCCTTTTGCGAAGACGGGTATAGTGCGATGTATGTGAGCATCCTGGACTGCCTTGTATCGTTCTTTAGCTGCGATCAAATTATCGCGTCCTCGTTTGACGATGCGTTCGTGATCCGCACGTATTCCTTCGAAGTATTCGTCAATCGTCGTATTAGTCCTTTGAGCTGGCAAATTATTTGGAATATTGGGTTTTCTTCCGAACTGCATTTCGAATGGAGTTAGTCCTGTCCCTTCGTGTTTGGCTGTGTTATAAGCCATAGAGACGAACTTTAATTTCTTGTCCCAATCTTCTTGATGGTCGTATATCAATGCTTTAATTTGTTCTTTTATCGGTCCGTGTGCTCGCTCGAGGCTCCCATTACTCTGAGGATGAAAAGTCGTCGTTGTCATGTGGGAGATCTTAAAGAGCTTTTCTAAATGCTTGAACGTTTGGCTAATGAAGTTTCGTCCGCCATCGGTTAAGATGATTTTCGGAGCTCCGTGAATGTAAATAAAGTTTTCAACCAGTGCTGTCACTGTTGATTGGGCATCCTGTGATTTTAATGGGATCAGTGTAATGTATTTTGTGAGCTGATCTTGTACAGAAAGAATGTACTTATGACCCTCGTACGTTTCAGGTAGTGGACCCACAAGGTCCAATGCAATTTTTTCGTTGGGTTTCTCCGGTGTGTCAGTGATTATTGCTTCTGCTCGTGGTTGTGTTCGCACGAGTTTGATCCTCTGGCACGTGTCGCATCTACGGATGTAATTTTCGATGTCTCTTTGCAGGTTGGGCCAGGTAGCAACGGCCTTCACCCGATCGAGGGTCTTTGCTACTCCGAAATGACCTGTGGTGCTTGTCCCGTGGTATTGCTTTATGATGTCTATCCGTTCCTCTTCTGTACCTGGCTCGTACAGTTCCATGTCGTAAAGATAAAGAAAGGGTCGTTCTGTTTTCCTTGACCAAATAAACGAGATCATCTGCTTAATTCTCATTTTTGTAACTGGATTTTCATTCAGGTATTTGCAACCTAAATAAATCTTGATATGTTCGTTGGTAACCGACAGTTTTTCAGCTAACACGTTATACCACTCGATTTCGTCTCTTGCGAAATCGAGGTGCAGTTCATCTTCACTGTTTTCAAGTTGGTCGGTTATTTTGATACTTGGTATGTTCCTGGGTGGTATCTCCTCCAAAATTTCGGGAACTTGTGGAATTTCCTTCGATAATTCGAATTCGATGTAAAAGGGGAAATTCTCATTTTGCGTTTCTTGATAATTATTTCTCTCCGCTGCGTTGTTAGTTTTTTCTGCAATGACGATTTCTTCTTGATTTCTTAACTGCTCATTTGTGGGATTGTTGCATTTTCCTTGACGTGTAGTTACCGGGTATATCCGCGATAAGGCGTCGGCGTTAGTATTTAACGTTCCTTTTTTATAAACGGCCTCGTATTCGTATTCCTCTAGTTTTAACCGGAGCCTCATTAGGCGACTATTCGTTGGAGGATTCGAGGTTTGGAGGATCCAGATTAGCGGCTTGTGATCCGTAACAATTTGAAATTTCTTTCCAAACAGATATTGGCGGAAGTGCTTGACAGCCCAGACTATTGCCAGCATCTCTTTTTCCGTAGTCGAATATCGTTGTTCGGCTTTATTAAGAGTGCGTGATGCGTAAGCGATGGGACGATCTTTACCGATTGGTCCCTGCGATAGCACTGCACCTACGGCGTGGTTGCTCGCGTCGGTTGTGAGCACGAAAGATCCCTTGAAATTCGGATATTGGAGGACCGGAGATGTCGTCAGCGCTGTTCGTAATAGGTTGAATGATTGTTCTTGTTTGTCTGTCCAAGACCATGGTGCATCCTTCTTCAGGAGTTCTGTAAGTGGTTTCGCTAATTTGCTGAAATCTTTTATGAATTTTCGGTAGTATCCAGCGAGTCCTAAGAACTGTTTAATCTGCTTCTGGTCACTTGGCCTTGGAAAATTTTGTACTGCTTCTGTTTTCTTTGGATTGGGTTTTACTCCTTCTTCCGAGATTACATGTCCCAAAAATTCCAATTCTGGCCGTAGAAATTCGCACTTGTCGGGCTGCAACTTCAAGTCTGACTCGCGAAGACGGGTCAGCACGTCAATTAATTTCTTATTGTGTTCGTCGAGGGTTTGTCCGTAAATAATAATGTCGTCCAAGTAAACGAAGCATGTATTTCCGATCAATCCCTTCAACGCGTTATTCATCATGCGTTGGAATGTCGCGGGTGCGTTCTTCAATCCAAACGGCATTCGGTTGTAATGATAGTGGCCGGATGGTGTGGAAAATGCTGTCTTCTGCTTGTCTCGTTCGTCCATTGGGATTTGATGAAATCCCGACGCTAGATCGAATGCGGTAAAATATTTTGCTCGACCTAATTGATCCAAAATTTCGTCGATGCATGGGAGAAGATAGGCGTCGTGTTTCGTTTTTTCGTTCAATTTCCGAAAATCAATGACGATCCTCCACTTCTGTTTTCCTGATGCATCCGATTTCTTAGGTACCACCCAAATAGGCGAGTTGTATGGTGAGTCACTCGGCTCTATTAATTCTTTCTCCAGCATTTCGTTTACCTGCCTGTCGATTTCTTCCTTGTGAACCGGCGGGTACCTGTATTGTTTGGTGTTCACGGGTGTATCATCACTCGTGATGATCCGATGCTTGACCATTTTTGTGCCTGGGAGTGGATCACCAGGTAGGGCAAATACATCTGGAAAGCTGGAGACAATGTCCCAAACCTTTTCTGCTTGATCTGGTGGGACGTGCTCGAGTCGAACGTTTTCTTTTAATGTGTGAATACGTTCGGCAGTATTCGTCATCTCTATAGCATTGACACGAGCTACATCCTTCGGTGCGTCTAGGCGCTCCTCCTCAGGCGAACGGGCGGCTTCACAGAAAGGAATGCCCTGTAGCTGGTCAATTGTAACCGTCATCGGGTCTTCCGAGTCATTCAAAAATGGCACTCGGGTTTCGTAATCCTTGGCTTCGAAGATGCAAGGCACTATTGCTCCTGGATTGTTCTCGTCCGTGACGGCTGTTCCGTTTTCAATATTCGTACGAACCGTAATAAAATAGATCGTTCGTGGCGGGATGGTGACAGAAATTTTCTCGAATTCAAATCGTTGATCGTCGAACATTAAATAATTTTCTCTTCCGATACCGATTTTCGTTTGGTACTTTTCCATGAACGGAATGCCGATCAACCCATCCTCGTCTAATGGGAAGTCATTGGGAACGACGTGAAAGATGTGAATCTTTCCTTGAAATTCTTGCTTAGCAGCAAATAACGATTCGTGTTGTTCATTGCCCATGGAGAACGGTGTCTTAATGTTTCGATTGATCTGCGATCCTTTTGTCAACATGCTGATTTTAAGTAAATTTATTGCTGAACCGGTATCGACGAGAAAACTGCCTATTCTGCTGGCTGTTCGAGTGGGAAGTTTGACCACTCGTTTAGCGGATCCGATGGCATTGACTTGGGGAATTCGTCTTGTGTCGTAGTGGTTGCTTCTTCTTCCGGTATGTGATTGACTGCTGTTCGCATTGGTTGGTGATTGTGGGATTGTCTGTTGTAAAAAAAACGATTGTTTGGCTACGTTCCTGTTCGTATTTTGTAAGTCGTATGATCTTTTACGACAGTCGCGTTCGGAGTGACCTGCGCGGTTACAATACCGGCAAACGATCGACGGGAACGGTGCGCTTGATGGATTTCCAGGAGATTTATGATAGGGCGGCTTACGAGTCTCTGAGCTACCTGTGCTTTTGTCGCTTAGATTAAGGCTGCGTGTCATCATTTCTCGGGTGTAGTCGTATGCCTCTGCAGCTTGTGCTTGGGCTATCGCTGCACGAATGTTTTCTGGTTTTTGTGCACGCACTTCCGTGGAGATCTCTTTTTTCAATCCTAACAGGTATTGGTCCAGCCCTTGTTGACGTTCATATTCTATTATAAATCGTCGCTGTACTTCGTCTGCGGTTGAGTTGGCTAGCACAGACAGGAGTTGATTTTGCACTTCGAGGAATCTATTTGTAAATTTTGTTACGCTCTCATTTTTTTGCTGAAACATCCTTGACCTTTTGTCGCGCCAGACGCTAGCCGGTTGAATGCTTCCAAAAAGTAACCGTAAACATTCATAAAGTTTATCATATGAGTTCGTTTCGTACTCTTGGATTTCTCTTGCTGCATCCCCGATTATTCTTTTTGCAATTACGAGTCGTCGAAAATAATCCGATCTTAATACTTGTGGCCTGACTTCTTCAATGGAGCTGATAAAAGTTTCGACTCCGATATTTTTCCCATCAAATTCCCGAATTAGTTCGAGTGCTTCTTTTGGTTGAAGTTCTTCGATATCATCTTCTAATGAGATACTTGGTGGACGTGCAGTGTCATACTTTATTTCTGGTGCCACGCTCGAATCGTTAATTTTATTCAAAGCGCTTTTAATTGCCGCGTTCACGTTTGATAGTGACATATCGTTCGAATCCACAGAGTCAGTCTCGGAATCGGTCGTTATGATTTGTGACTCGCGGTAAAGAGTGAATGAATCTTTACTCACCGATTCCTTCCGTGGATCCAGTTCTGTTCGTAGACTCTCGTAGACTCGGCGTGTCGTCAATCGGTCCTATGTTCCCAGCGTTGATTAGTCAGCACACCCCACACTTAGCACCAATTGTGATGTCGGGAGGGACACTTTTATTATAATTTTTGAGGAAAGGAGTGGCTGACTCGCTCCAGAACTCGGTTGTAGGACGGAATAACTCGGTTAACACGGATTGAGCTACTTGAGACGGATTTATTCAGATAATTGTTGGACAGAGGTTCAGCGTTGTACAGTATTCGGAGACTTACTGACCACCTTAGCTTAGAACGAACGTAATTTATAGTGATGGAATTTGGGAAAATCGAGATGGTGGGAAGAAGGGCCTACGTGACCTTAGAAACGTTGGCCATCGGTTTCATAAGAACTTGAGAAAGTAGGTTGCCGAAATGAAAGGTTAAGTCGTTCCTAATACGACTGGCCGGAGGTGAAAGTGTCGCTCATGAAAATCAAGGAGGGCCTTCTTCATAGGTTTCCCAAGAGTGTCGAAAGTCATGCGTGATATTCGAAATGTAAGTACACGGATGCTATACATTTGGTGAAAGGCCACTTGCACATATGTATCAGTAGTATGGATCGTAGGAAGGAAATGGGGAGAAGAACGACCAAGAGAAAAATAGAGGACCTCATTACATTAGATTTTTTATTATTATTCGATGGTTTTTCTATATGTAATTAGTGCATGTAATTTCGATTAATCCTTTACTCTATAGCACTCGTATACATCTCCGATAAGAATAGACTCGAACCCAGCCCATTTTGTTAACTTGATATTCTAGTTTGTAACTCTATTTTAAGAATGCGCACAATTTCTGTTTGGAGTAATAAAAATATGTCGTTACTTCCAAATTTTCGTTATAATCTGATTTCCCATAACAATCAACATCCACCTCCTTGTCTAGTCCTTGGACACGTATCCGGCGATCTCGTCAGCAACACACCGTCTTAGTGTATTTTCGTCGCGGGAAGGGGAGTTTAGGGACTGAAAAAAATATAGTGAATAGCGTTCCGATAATTTCAGGTTATATATATATATTCATATAAAAAGTTTCGGCGATCACAATTAAGAGTTTTCACATTTAAAAAAAATCGCGCGTCAATATCTCGTGTAATTCGTTGTGGAGAATGATCCGGCTGTAGTCTTGATTCTCGGGGTATATCACCATTCTGTGCAGCATGTACCGCACACCCCCTAGCGTGACGGGCTGCATACCGCTACTCAGCCGCATTTCATGGGCCCACTCACGTCTCGTTCCATGGTCCAGTGTAGACCACTCCGGCGGTGCATACATCCCAAAACACACGGGTATGTATACCGGTGCGGACAATACGCCTCGCTCGTCCACCTCGTTGATTTTGATGGGGAAAACCAACTCCGCCATTGTTTGTTGATGTACGAGTTTAAGGCGGTAGTGAGATGATCACAGGTTCTCTTGCTTTCACGAATCTGCAGGGTGCTGCGGCTGGCGTGACGTGGCAGGTCGCTTCGATATGCCCCTTGAATTTCTCTCCTGATGTGTTTTTCCAGATACGGATTGCACTGCAGCGCGATTCGGTAATAATCCAACGTTATGGCTCTTTTGGCGCGGGTTTTTACCGTTTATACACAACAACGGCAAATTCGGCGATGCGTTTTGAAATTCGCGATTGCGGTTTTACTTGTACGGCTGGTGAGAAGACCTCTCAAGTTGAGCTCGAAAAATGTTCTGACGACCTAAATAAAACCAGGCTCCAGCAGATGCAACAATTTAAACCCTCCGAAAAAACACAGTGAAAACAAACCAATCGCCGAGTTTTCTGAAAACGCATATTTAATCAACCAACCAACACAACCCCCGTCGTTACAGAAGCCCTAAACACGTGGAAAACGCTTCGGTCTGCCACACCCACGCTCATCGTCACTCTGTTAACGAACTCCCCCTCCACCTGAAAATCATACCCCTCTCCGCCATCCAGCATCTTCGCACCACGGTATGAATAATCTGTATATTATGAAGCCTGCTCACACCCCCACTAATTCACCAAAACGCATCCTCCACCACAACCCCAACGATCCGTCGGTAAGGTAGTAAACTCACATGCCCACCGCTACACCCACCACCGATCCCTCAAAACTGTACCCCCACCACCAATTCCCCATACGGCCCCGCCGAGACAGTCTGCCTCGCCAGACATCACCTATACACCGCACCCAGGATGACGTCATCAGTCGTCTCCCGGTAAGCTACCTTTACTACTCCCCTCTAATTGCTTTTCGTTTGAAGTTTCGCGAAAGGTTTCACGAATTTCGTTAAAACTGTTTTCATTTCATCGGTAATATCAATTTTATGTTCGTGTGTGCAGGCATATTCGTTTTGAGTTTTAGGAGCGGTACTTTGGGAGTGGGGACCTGGGGCTACCCCTTACTCATAAGACTCATATTTTCATATTGTCATAATTACATTTTTGTACCGAAATGTTTCTTCCTCTAATTCAAAAGTTTTGATGAAAGCATCTCCCATGCAAAGATGCAATGCAGTAACAAAAATATATTAACGATACTATTAATACAATTCAAACGCTTCGATTCTTAAATGCGTAATTATCCAGAATGCTCCCGTTCGGAAATCTTTTATCTCTGTGTATGAAGTTATTAAATCAACGAACAGACCGATGTTTATTTGCCTACGTATCAACTTTTCTCGACTTACTGGAAAAATTAATTCTTCCAGCGCGAATATTCTTATCGCGCCATGACGCGATACCCAAACAAACCCAAGCAAACCCAAACAAACCCAAACAAACAAACAAACAAACAAACAAACTCACATTTTTTAGAGTGAATCTACCGACTCCGGTACGAACTTTTTGTGGAAAAATCCGAGGCCATCATCTCCTCGCTTTTGCCGGCCTATAAGAATGCAATTCCTGCACGAAAATACACAATCGACGAAGGATGAAATAGAATATGTTGAGAAACAAATCTCATCCTTAAAACCATTAAAAATTGGAATCGATGGAAGAGAAGTAACAGTTAATTAAAAAATGGTGTTTACGATGATAGATGGAAAAGTCTGCAATGCTGCTACCGAGTTCTAGAGATCTAGTTCTGCTGTTACAGAGATGCTAATTATGTGGAGCGACTCAAAAGATTTTAACAATCTCGATAAAATCCTGGAAAGAGAGGTGAATGAACAGAACTTGAAATTCGCAATTTCTGCGTTACATGCATGGATCCGATTGTTTGCGTGCCTTTTACATCTATCTTACAAACTCGATCTGAAACAGTGGCAGGCACGAGCCGAAGATAAAAAAAGCTGGTCAACGATCGAAAAGCGCAAATTCAAACATCTTTGGAATTTGAATTAGGGTTAATAGTGGATCGTTCAAAGCCTGGGTATGGGAGTACCAATGATGGAAACACTGCACGGCGCTGTTTTGAAAACCACGAAATAACATCAATGATAACTGGTTTGAAAGAAGAACTTGAAAAAAGATTCCACGTAACTCTACAAATTATCGCAAGTGGTCACAATATCAACGTGGACAATCTACGAAAATACGCGTTAGAAACTGCGAAACTGTTCGTGAGCGAATATTCATGGTATTATATGCCGACAACCGCCACAAAATATTGATCCATGGTTCTTTGATCATAGGTTCGGCTATTTTACATATTGGACAATTATCAGAGGAGGCTCAAGAAGCAAGACATACAGATATTATGAAATTCCGGGACGGAATTTCTCGTAAATCGTCGCGTGAAAATACCATGCAGGATATTTTGAAAGGGCTGCTAGTGTCATCTGACCCCTTCATCACAAACTTGAGGAAACTACCTCAAAAGAAATTGAAGCACTTATCGTCAGAAGCCATTTTACTACCAGCGAGCCCTAGTATTACAAATAAAAGGTTTAATCCGGATTCGGATTGACATTTCTTTTTAAATTTGTAGCAATAAAGACTGTTTACCATATTGCAAGAGAATAATTATTTTTCCCGAAATTTCCAAATCTATTTTCTAATCTATTATAGCAGCCGCTCTACAAACATATTTTGAGGCCCGCATTTTGTCTTTCCAAATTTTTATATTAGCTTCGTAATCAGCGACCTCAAAAATATCGGGAACGTGGATTTTCAGTCGAATTTTATACGAATTTCATGTTTAATCGACAATATTGGAGCCGCCATTTTGTTTTTCTAAATTTTGGTATGAGATTCGTAATCATCGACCCCGAAAACGTCGGGAAAGTGGATTTACAATCAAATTTATTATGAATTTCATGTTTTTATCGGCCATATTGGAGCCGCCATTTTGTTTTTCTAAATTTTGATATCAGATTCGTGATCAGCGGCCGCGAAAACATCGGGTAGATAGATTTTCAATCGAATGTATCACAAATTTATTGTTTTGATCGGCCATATTGTAGCCGCCATTTTGTTTTTCTAAATTTTGATAGATTGGTAATCAGCGATCCCGAAAACGTAAGTATACCAAATTTGGAAAAATTACGTTAATCCCCTGATTTGCGGTGACGTTATCGTGAAAATTCCCCACTGTGCGCCGTCCGTTGGTAGTGACTCGTAGCTAAAAACTGCAAGATCTACACTACCGACGTAACGAAAGGCCACGTCGAAATTTCCTGGCGTGTGGTACATTGCCTTAAGGGGTGAGATGCAGTCAAAATTTCTAAAAAATCGATTTTTTAAATACATTTTCTTGAAGCATGATGTTTCGAAAATATTCCCTGAAAATGTCAAGTCAATCCGATGAACAGTTTCCGGGATATCCCACAATTAGTGAAGGGGCGTCGGGACCCCATAGCAGGTAGCGGCTGACAAACGCGCAAACGATAATACCCGGGAAGGCAGAATGCTTCGAAGACAACAAAATGATATTTTGGAAGCTTCCACATTGGCAGAAGCCCTATTGTATGGGCCAGGAATTGATGATTCGATGTAAGTAATTTTTTAAATAGCATTACTATACATAAATCAAGTGTAAAATTGGAAAACTCTTTCAGAAATTTTCAAAATTGTATTACTCAAAAACTATGAACTTTAGCAAAATTTTACAAAGAATACTTTCGTTTTAAAATTTCGCAAAATGTTTTTTAAAAAATTCATCCCGAAAAACTTTCATTTTTTCAATTTTTTTTTAATTGGTCATAAACTATTGAATGCTCAACATTTCGGCAAAAAATTGTGATATTCGGATTCAGCGGATCAAAATACATTTAAAAAAATTTAGCTTCATCCATCGAGCTCAAAATTTTATGAACATATAGTACCGTATCTACATCGAAAAACTTTAAACGCGTTTTTCTCGAAACTATGTTTTTTCAAGTCGGTGACCACTATAATTCAAAAACCACTCGATGGATTTTGATGAAATTTGGTGTGCTCATTGATAGCATTAAAAACTAGTCTTTAATCGAAAGATTTTCATTTTCGTTGAAAATTTCTATTTTTTTAAAACAATAAACGAGCGATTTTTTGGTCGAAAATCGAAAGTTGTTTGTCGGCAGCCGCCATTTTGATAATAAAAAAAAGCTTCGATTAAGGACTAGATTTATTATTAGACTAATGATTTCTTTTTGGTTTTTTTTTATTTCAGATGATCCAGTAACATTTTATGATGGTTACCGCAAAGCATTACATGCCGAAGGGGGTCCGACAAACATGGCGATATTTTTATAAATAATCAATATTTGTCTTTGAAAATTTGTACAAGTCAATTGAAATATAACATAAAAAGTCTGTGTAACAACTTTTGTAAATCAAACTTAGTTACTATAAGAAAAATTATTGAAAATGCTCGTGTTTTCACGCCTCTGACTGCATCTCACCCCTTAAGATGAACGACGAGAGATAATTGAGGCTCTATACAATCTTGGAGCGCGAGAAATGGGTTACACTTTTTTTACTGGGCTTTATACACACACACACACACACACACACACACACACACACACACACACACACACACACACACACACACACACACACACACACACACACACACACACACACACACACACACACACACATATATATATATATATATATATAAAAGTTTCCGCCGTTTGACAAAAGATGGCCCCACCTGGAGGTTATGGTTGAAATTGTTAGATGTAATTTGCGATTTTGTATCAGCATCGCATAATTTTTTTGTGCGAAAATGTCGAGTTTCGGGTCGCATAAGCGTACTTGTGGGAACTTTTGATTTGCTTCTTTAATTTGAAAAAATCTGCAGTTAAGGCGCATCGATTGCTTGTAGAAGCATATGGTGAGGCTGCTTTAAGTGAGAGAAGTTGTCGTAGGTAGTTTCAAAAATTTAAGAACGGTGAGGTTGATGTCGAAGACAAAGAACGTAGCGGAAGGCCGGAAGTGCACGAAGACGCGGAATTAGAACCATTATTGGAGGGAGATTCGTGCCAAATGCGAGAGTTCCCCCAAATGACGCTTATTCGGCTCAAAACTCGTCATGTTCGCACGAAAAAATGATGTAATGCTCATACAAAATCGCTAATATTTCAAGGTGTTCGTCAGTCGGTCAGTGGCGTCGAGATCGGTGGCGTCAATTTTTTTTTTATTAGTGGCGTCAAGACGCTGCCGCGTCTCTTGATACCCTCCAGTCAGCAAATATGATTGCTGCTCACGCGCTGCAAAAACAAATGGTAAATATGACGTAAAAATAATTGTTTAAATAAGTATTTTTGTATTTAATTTCGATCACGGGTATGATCGGTAGATACGGTACTTTGTATACCTCTCAGCAATTAAGATTGCTGCTTACGCGCTGCAAAAAACAACGGTAAAAATGACACAAAAAGAATTATTCTAACAATTATGGAAAGTTATAAGTTAAAATTATAGAAATTAAATTATACATTTGTTACATCCATATCTTATTTTCCAATAATTTTCCTTAACATTCCCTCTAATAATTTTTAACGTACGTTATAGCGATTTAAGTTCTTCAAGATTGAATTTATTTGAACTTTATATTGCAAAGCCATACATTCCTCTAAATTGCGACACTTCACATTGCGGAACCCACAGTTTTTAGGGCAATCGGAATTCCTATTTCCCCATAATGCTCACGACTTATTCAGTAACTTGCGAAGCGAATGGACTTCAATGAGGACTCGGAAAAAGCCACAGCCGCTCAGCCTATACGTATTTCGAAATTCGTCGATTAGCGACAAATAAAATTGCTGGTTCACACAAAAATCGAGGTGCAACTCACCATCGAGTTGCAACCAAATTCGACAGTCTCTCGCGAATCTTAGGACTGAGCGGAGCTCAACAGAGGCCGAGGCTCTCTGTACCCTGAGTCTTTTTCCGTGCCCTTAGAAGTTAGTACCCAGTACGCGTCTTCGATTCTTAGCGATCAAGCATCACTGCCCGAGGGTTAACTGAGGCACTGAGGTGCAGCGGCTCATCACGCTCCGAAGGCTAAAAAGAACTCATTATTAGTGTGTAGAAATAATTATTCGTTAAACCAATCTCCTCATCAACAAAACCCAAGTCGTGATTTGCGTACGTGAGTGTCATACTATTGCACTGTATTCGAGGAGACCCGAACGTCCAGCGTCAGCACGGTATCAAATTACAAGCTCACCGAATCGTAAGTTCAGTCAACCTGTATTTAATGCAATAATTTCCAACTTTGTCAAACCGATTTTACCAATAAAAGGAAACTGCGATGATAAACAAAATTGTCAATAATAAATATCTGTATCGAAATTGTAACCTCCATTTCCAATTTCTCAACCCTTGATAACAAAATATATACATATATTTCTAAAGAGCATACTTTGTCTCTTTATTCAATCAGCCCAAGACCCTTATATTAACTGACTAGATAGGTGCGCCAAGCGCTTTAATAGCTAACCCGAAAAATATATGCAGAGGTAAATCGGAAGACTCCAAGTCTAGAGTCATTCCAAAATCAATCTAAGCCCGCTCAGTACCACGAGCGGGTTTATCACATTTATTCTCGATAACAGATGTAATCGGTAGATACGGTACTTTCTATACCTCTCAGCAATTATGATTGCTGCTTACGCGCTGCAAAGAGCAACAGTAAAAATGACGCAAAAATAATTGTTTAAACTATTATAGAAAGTTATAAGTTACAAATATAGAAATTAAGTTATACATTTATTCTCGATCACAGATGTAATCGGTAGATACGGTACTTTCTATACCTCTTAACAATTATGATTGCTGCTTACGCGCTGCAAAAAGTAACGGTAAAAATAACGCAAACATAATTGTTTAATCAATTATAGGAAGTTATTAGTTACAATTACAGAAATTAAATTATACATTTATTCTCGATCACAGATGTAATCGGTAGATACGGTACTTTCTATACCTCTCAGCAATTATGATTGCTGCGTACGCGCTGCAAAGAGCAACGGTTAAAATGACACAAAAATAATTGTTCAAACATTTATTCTTGCATTTATTCTCGATCATGATGGTGATCGGTACGTGCGGTACTTTTTATACCTCATATCAAATATAATTGCTGCATACGCTCTGCAAAATTCAACCGTGAAGATGACGCAAAAGTAATTGTTTAAACAATTATATTTGCATTTCTACTCGACCACGATCGTGATCGGTTGGTACGGTACTTTCTATACCTCTCAGCAACACATATGATTGCTGCGTCCGCGCTGTGAAATCCAGCGGTAAAAATGACGGAAAAATAATTATTTGAACAATTATTTTCGCATGTCTTCTCGACCACAGTTGTGATCGATATGTGCGGTACTTTCTAGGGGTGTGCGGGTACTCGATTCATTAGGGTACCCGATGTTCGGGTCGGGTCGGGTATGCGATGGGTTACGGTTTAGCATTACCCGCCACTATCGGGCACCCGAATTTGGTCATCGGGTACTCTCAAATTTTTGGTACTTGTAAACGTCGAGTATTTTTAAACTTCGGGTATTCGTAAACTTCAAATATTCGTAAACGGCTCGGAGATCCGTATCTATTATTTATATTTATATTTATCTTTTATCTAGGTGTATCGATAAAATGATGGGAGGAAACGAAAACTCGAAGAAGGCGATAAAACGAATAAATGATACTACTGTAAAAATCTTGTTTCGTCTCACTTTTCTATTCTGTGTGTGCATGTACGTACGTGTGTGCGTGTGGCAATTTTTGCGGATGGCAAACGCTTTAAAGTTTTGAATTTTTTAACGTGGGTTTTAAATAGAGAAAAAAAACCCAAAAAGACCAAGATTCAACGCCCTGCGTTTATTCGAAGCGAGAATAATGTAGCTTCTATTTGACGTTTTTAAATTGAAAATATCTCGATTAGTTTCAGAGATATAAGCGTTCGAAGAACAAGTTTTTTCTGGGAAAAAAAAATTTTTAAATAAAGAAGAATGCATCGCCGAAATTACCAGGTAGCACTAGACAGAATTAATGAAAATTCGACGAAGAATCTTGCTTTTATTCAGTTTTTCAACATTCAAATATCTTGATATTTCCTGAAATGCGAGTGTCTTAAAAGGAGTTTGCCGGAAAAAATTGTAAATATACACATAACAAAAATACTAAAATTGTTAAATCAATTATTTGTATTTCTTATGTACTCCAACCTATTGGCGAAGGGTAGAAAACATAAAATTGGAGTCTATTTCGTCCCCTTTGGTACATTTTCGTGGCGCTATCTACTGTAAAACAAAATTTGAAATTTTGTTCCGGCAACACGGCTCATCGAGTACCCGATGTGAGACGAGTACTCGAAAAACTCGAGTGCTCGATAAAGTTCGAGTATACCCGTCCGATCACGGGTACCCGACAGATTCGGGTACTCGAAAAAATCGGGTACTCGATCCGAATCATAGTCTAATTACCCGACCCGACCAATTCTGCTACCCGCACACCCCTAGTACTTTCTATACTTCTCACAATCAGCAATAAATATGATTGCTGTATACGCGCTGTCAAATTCAACCGTAAAATGACGCAAACCTGGTATTTTTGCTTATGGAAAGTGGCAATGTGGAGAAAAAAAATCAATTTTCCAAAATGTTGTTTAATAATTTTTTATTAAGCGAATTTTTATTCTCATGTTTGAAAGTGTAATAACATTCGTTTGTCAATTTTTCATGGAAAAATTACCAATATACCCTGTGATAAAAAATTCCATTGTCTGACTCGGGTTATTGTTTAAAAAATGAACTGTATTTTGAACGTTTAATACCACCCTGTATTTCCAATATTTCTTTATTACGAAATTGCTTTTCTGCTACATTGGTATATTGGTATATTCAAACTTTTTTCATGGAAACATACATTTTTAGTTCTCTTGATTTATTTCTAAAGACATTTTAATACTTAATTTGCTTGTCCATAAATTTAGAGACAGAACAAATTCCCAATATGCCAATTTAGCAGAAGATAAATTTCGTATAAAAAAGTATAGGAAATACAGAAACTGTCAACATCCAAAACTTTAATTATCTTTAAATTTCCACTTTTTTTACTTTTAGCGGGTTTATTTGTTATTTGATAATGAACAATTGACAAACAAATAAAAGTAAACTTGAGAAAATAAAGAGAAATTTTATTTGTTGAAAAAAAAGTTTAATTTTTTTTGTTCTACAAATTGTCACTGTTCGTGAGTGAAAATACTCGTAAATGTTGAAAAGCAAATTTTTTTTCACCTAACGAGCGAAATAATCATGGTCGAAACTCATAATAACATTTCTTCACTTCTTTTACCCAATTCAAAACCTTCATAATTCGGACCACACGAAAAAATAGGAGAAACTTTACGCTTTTTGTGGAAGAAACTGGGAAAAACTTGAAAAAAATACCCAAACATAATAGTCGCGATAGTCACCCGCAAAGATATCATAACTTTTGTATTGAAGTAACAAAAGCTCAGAATAAAGAGGGTCATCCAAGGAAAATGGGTCTAATTCCGTCATTAATTAAACAAATTTTTCCTTGCCGGCAGACTTTATTGTAAAAAGAGAAATAGAGCATTTTTCCATTGCGACGTTTCTTTTGACCTATTAATAACAAAGGGACAAATACAATTTTCTAACAAGGAACATCCCTCAGGTGTCCGCCTCCGATTTTGTTGAAACTCATATATGTGATAGAGCATCGAAAACTTTGAGACACGTATTTTTTTATCTGCGGAAAAACGAATTTAAGGGGGAAAACCGCCCCTCAAAGAAGGGCGTGTCGAGGGGTGATTTTGTTGTTTCACCCAGAAGCAATCCACCGATCGGAATGAAACAAAAACGAAAATTCTTCTAATGAAAAGCGATGAAAAATCCAGTATGAAAATGTTAAGAAAAAGTTTAATTAGAGGTTACACCACCCCTCAATTTGCATGTTTCACCCCATACTTAAGAGGGTTGTAAGCAAATTAATAAAACAGGTATCATTTTGAAGGGGAATTAAAATTAAAGTTGATGGGTTTTTGCGTTTTGGTGGCATAGCAAATTTAAGGGGGTATACCACCCCTAACATAAATTTATTTATCATGGTCGTTTTTTCTTTGTTTAAAGTGTATCCGTTGATTTTAAATATTTTTATAAGCTACAATTAAATGTTTTATCATATTTCAAAATTATTACATTTGTTTTAAGGGGTAACTACCCCTCTGACGAAAACCATTATTGAAGTATCCGCTTTCGGTTTCGTTGAAACTCATGTATGTGGTAAAGCATTGCAAACTATTAAACATGTTTTTTTTGTATCGGCAGAAAAACGGTGTTAGGGGATGAAACCACCCCTCAAAGTTTCTCCCACAAGTAGTCCACCAATCTGAATGAAACAAAATCGAAAATTCCTGTAATATTAAGCGATGAAAAATCCACTACAAGAGTGACGATTAGAAATATAATTAAGGGGTAAACCACCCCTCTATTTGCCGTCTTCACCCCATGCTTAAGAGGGTTGTATGAAAATTAATAAAACAGGTATCATTTTGAAGAGGAATCAAAATTCAAGTTGACGCGTTTTTGCGTTTCAGCGGGACAGCAAATTTAAGGGGGTAAACCACCTCTAACATAAATTTGTTCATCACCGTCGTGTTTTCTGTGTTTAACATGTATCCGCGAATTCAAAGTATTCTCCCGCGTTTTTAAATTATTACGTTTTTAAATTTTTACATTTACGGGTAAACTACCCCCTCTAATTGCTTTTCGTTTGGAGTTTCGCAAAAGGTTTCACGAATTTCGTTAAAACTGCTTTCATTTCATCGGTAATATCAATTTTATGTTTGTGTGTGCAGGCATATTCGTTTTGAGCTTTAGGAGCGGTACGTTGGGAGTGGGCACGTGGGGCTACCCCTTACTCATAAGACTCATATTTTCGTGTCGAAACGCTTCCGATTTTAATATGCACGTCCATTAAGCATCTCCGTAGGAATAAACATACACTTCTACTATATCATTAGTTATAATAATTTCCAGAATAAGTTATAAGGCTCACTTCGTATATTTCGGAACAATGAGGCGCTTGGATCAAGCGATAATTTAGCCAGCGACGTAGTTTTGTGGAGGAATGTATATTTTTATTATTTTATCGTTTATTTAATTTAACATATTAATGAAACTGAGGGTTTTACAGTAGGTTAACGAACATGTTTGTAATATATTTTGACATATTTCATTAGGGAATCATATCAGCTCATTTAATTAATAGTACTTGTGAAAAGTGTCACAGTCATATGCCGTCAAATCATTCTCTTGTCACATATACTTTTTTTCATATGATAACTATCAACAATCATGGCTCATAATTCCTGCAATAATGATAGTCGTTAAAAAAATGCTTTAAACACAACGACTTTTTGCACCATGCACATCTGATAATGGCTAAATTATTACAACCGCGTATTTTACAATGTGTGTTCGATTCACCAAAACCAAAGGTAACAGGATTTTCAAAATCTTCTGGTTTTTTAGATATACAATTACTTTCATACCATGAATATTTAAAAAGATTAGAATACCGCGATGATGAGAGTTGATTGTGTGTAAGTGATTGCAGTTGAATTTATTATTCCTCAAGTGCAAATTCATATCAGATTTTAATAATATTACACCGTCTGAAAAATGTCGGACAAAGTTTTTCCACACTCTGAATCCAAATACATCGAGCGGCTGAAACTTTCCAGTTGTACCTTTTGGAATAATCCTTGGGATTATCTTCTTATCACGAGGTGTCGCTTCATGAACCACCTTAGGGCCGTGTCCACTCCAGGAGTCTATCAATAATACGCTATGTCTCCCGACGTTAGGAAAGAAAACCTTTTCCAACCAGGTTTTGAAATGCTCTGTTAACACAAAACACATTCAATATTTTAAAAAATACTAATGTTGACATCAATTACATTTCATATTTTAAAAAAATCATTCATTATATAAGGAGTACAACTTTGCAGTGACCGTTTTTTTCAAAAGTTTAAGGCTTTATTATAAAAAAGTGGCTACATATTTTTTAATCAAAGTACTGCCCGTCGCTACCTACGACCTCGGCCCATCTTTCAGGTAGCATTCGAATCTCGCGTCGATAAAAGTCTTGGTCCTTGGAGGCAAACCAGGAATCGACCCAATTTTTTACTTCTTCGTAAGTACCTAAGTGCTGGTCAGCCAAATCGTGTGCCATTGACCGGAACAAGTGATAGTCGGAAGGGGCAATGTCTGGAGAGTACGGCGGGTGGGATAAAACCTCCCATTTCAGCGTTTCCAAGTACTTTTTCACGACATTTGCAACATGGGGTCGGGCATTGTCATGCTGCAGTATCACCTTGTCATGTCTTTCGTTGAATTGTGGCCGTTTCTCTTTGAGTGCCTTACTCAAGCGCATCAACTGACGTCGGTAGAGTTCCCCTGTGATGGTTTCGGATGGTTTGAGCAGCTCATAGTACACAACGCCCAGCTGCCAGCCCGTCTTCAAAAACTTTCTGCCTTCCGCCACCATGCTTGTTCTCGACCTCAAAATCTCCACTTTTAAAGCGTTGAAACCACCGCCGACATGTTTTCTCACTAATAGAATCCTCCCCGTAAGCATCTACAAGCAAACGGTGGGCCTCAGCCGCAGATTTCTTGATGTTGAAGAAGTAAATCATAACCTCCCGCAAATGCTGAGAATTCGGTTTGTAGGTTGCCATGTTTGAGTGCCTATAACTTTATAATGCATACACGTATCCGTTAGCTTTTTTAAGTTGTTTACATTGGCAGAGCCTCTAGTTTAAAATGCCACTTTTTTATTGAGCTAGGGCCACTACTTCGGCCGCAGTGGCTCTCTAAGTAAAACGGTCACTGCAAAGTTGTACTCCTAATAATATGTAAGCATACGTACCAGAAGTAAGTTTTCCAGATTTGGATGCTAATACAAAGACGTTTTCTGCTTAGCGCTTTTTCTACTCGTGGTGCGAATTCACCCGTCGTCTCGTTTAAAACGATGAAAAGTGGGGAAAGTAATTTCCCCTCAACGCTCATAGTAGGCTGAATCGTACAGCTGTGAGTTTTTGAAGAAACTGACTGTACAACTCATTCAACTTTTTTTCTCCTTCCGTTGCAAGAGTTCGCGCCGAATGAATTTCCACATGAAAACCGCTTTGATCCGAATTATACACATTTTCCGTTCCATACTTTTTTATCAGTGGTGCAACATCGGCGACAATTTTTTCTGCATTTTTCCGTAGAAGTTCTTTTTCTCCCGTAGTTTTGCGCGTTACAAATTTATTGATTTTCCTATACATGTTAAACACAGAAAACACGACGGTGATGAACAAATTTATGTTAGGGGTTGTTTACCCCCTTAAATTTGCTGTCCCGCTGAAACACAAAAACGCGTCAACTTGAATTTTGGTTCCCCTTCAAAATGATACCTGTTTTATTAATGTTATTAATAAAACAGGTAAACAGGTAATATTATTAAAATCATACAACCCTCTTAAGCGTGGGGTGAAAAACGGCAAATGGAAGGGTGGTTTACATCTTAATTATACTTCTAATCAACACTCTTGTAGTGGATTTTTCATCGCTTAATATTAGAGGAATTTTCGATTTTGTTTCATTCAGATCGGTGGACTACTTGTGGGAGCAACTTTGAGGGGTGGTTTCATCCCCTAACACCGTTTTTCTGCCGATACAAAAAAACATGTTTAATAGTTTGCAATGCTTTACCACATATTTGAGTTTCAACGAAATCGAAAGCGGATACTTCAATAATGTTTTTCGTCAGAGGGGTAGTTACCCCTTAAGACGAATGTAATAATTTTGAAATATGATAAAACATTTAATTGTAGCTTATAGAACTATTTAAATCAGCGGATACACTTTAAGCAAAGAAAAAACGACGATGATAAATAAATTTGTTAGGGGTGGTTTACTCCTTTAAATTTGCTATGCCGCCAAAACGCAAAAACCCGTCAACTTTAATTTTAATTCCCCTTCAAAATGGTACCTGTTTTATTAATTTGCATGCAACCCTCTTAAAAGGCTAATTGAGGGGTGGTTTACCCCTAATTTAATTTTTTCTTAACATTTTCATAGTGAATTTTTCATCGCTTTTCATTAGAATAATTTTTGTTTGTGTTTCATTCCGATCGGTGGATTGCTTCTGGGTGAAACTGCAAAATCACCCCTCGACACGCCTTTCTTTGAGGGCCGGTTTCCCCCCTTAAATCCGTTATTTCGCAGATAAAAAAAAATACGTGTCTCAAAGTTTTCGATGCTCTATTAAATATATGAGTTTCAACAAAATCGGAGGCGGACACCTGAAGGATGTTCCTTGTAAGTGGAAGCTAGAAAACTAGGGATTCTCAGCTTCAACGTGCTCTTTTGAATTTTCTCACCTCTTAATAAGTTCCCACCTTTTATTAGGTTCAAACATTGCGGATGCGTTATAGAATGATGAGAACGAGTTTGGCATCAGTTGTTCTATAGTCAGAATTATTTAAGAAAACTACATTTAATGTCGAAAGATAAATAAATTGCCTAGCATCCGCGCTTATAACTCTGTGTACAGTGAGTGCAAAAGGTGCACGTCGCCTTGTGCTCACTGCGGTCTACAAGAGGTTCAAGCTGTTTGCGGATACCTTTGTGCTGCAAAGGAATTTCTACACCGTGGGGACCAAAAAAACTTAGTTCGCATATAAAAATGCGGACAATCTCACCTTTCGCTGTACTTGCAATAGTGTCCATGCGAAGAACGACAAGTAATGGAAGAAATGATTTGTTAGACTATCTCCACGGTACTGTTTACATGGGAAAATCTGAGTAATATTTACAAACATTCTCAACAGAGATTCAGTAAATCATCAGAATATTTCTCTCGCCGGTGAACAAAATAACAATTTTCATAAGCCGCTGGGTAGGTTATTCGCTTTGCCACTGCTTGTCAAAATCTTTATCTTGTTCAGTCGTGAGAAAAATCTTCTGATAATTTACTGAATCCCTCTAAATAAAGTTATAAAATGTTAGTCAGAGTTTTTCAAATGAATAGTACTGTGGAGAAAGTTGAACGAAAGTTGAACGAAAGTTGCTTTCATCACTAGTAATTGTTCGCATGGATACTATTGCGCATACAGCGAACGGTGAGATTTTTATGCTGCTCGAAGTGCTGCTTTTCCACTCACCGTATACACACAGTCGTAAGCACTGGTGCAATTCATCTTCACGACACGAGATATAATTCTTTAAAATAATTATGTGCATTCATAGAACACATGATGCCACGCGTGTTCACATTGTTTCGTGATGCACTGACAAAGTTTGTAAGATAAACTGAAAAAATCTTATTGTGAGATCGTAAGAGGCCGAGACCGTAACTTTCCCCCAAAAGAATTTCGAGCAAAAACGAGTTTTTATTCCGACTTTAAATTATGCTTTTATAACTTATGATATCGGGTGCGATTAAACGATTCCACACAATAAAGAAATTCGTTCTTAGGGAAAAAATTAATGAGCCATGTGAGTACATAACCTCAACGTTGCTCGACAAATACGTCACCCACGCGGCTCGTACGATGAAACTATGCGTAAGCCCGTCGGACTTGAGACAACTCGAACACTCTGCATCGAATTTTCTTTTTCGTCGAAAAACACTACAAAACACAATTTCTGAACACCACCGCACAATTTTCGACAGTTTATTCGTTGAATTCAAGCTGTCACTTTCTCGGCTCACCGATTTCGAGCCGACTTGAAATACATACGTCGTCTGCTGAGAATGCGTCCTGAGCGCCTCGATGGAATTTTCGGGCACTAAGTCTCGCCAACATCGTGTGAGATTTGCTCAAAATAATCAGCAACGACCTATACGGAGAAAACAGGGGCCTCGAAGTTTAGAATTAATACTATGCTTCTAAAAAAATATCATTAAATATCAAAAAGTATTGAATGGAAGATAAAAATTGTAATTATGGTATAGTAATAAAGAATAAATTTAAATTTTAACCTACGGTATGGCACGTAAACTGATACAAATAATACATTTTATTCGACATATTGTGATTTTTTGTAGTATTCAAAAAATATTTTGCCCACGTGATTGGAACAATTAGTTTCCAGTATTCTATAAAAAGTACGGTATAAAGAGTCACATTATACTAATAACTTCGTAATATTTTTCGCTATACGCCGAAGATGTATGCTGTGCGTATAGTGAAATCTATACATACACGAAAATTTATGCTATACGTATAGTAAAATCCATATGAAAATATAACTCGCGCCTATGCGAGAATAGTTTCAAATGTAATATGCACGCATTATTTTTACTATACAACATATAGGACTCGCGCCTATGCGAGAATAGTTCCAAATGTAATATGCACGTATCATTTTTACTATACGGTGTGAGAATCATTTTTACATTTCTTAAACAACAAGTCTTAGAATTCCGAACTGGCAGTAAACTGCTATACTTTTCTAGCACTGAATATTAGAATTCTGGCAACCAGTGTTAAATTTTGAGGGTGTATTTTTCTGCGTGTACTATTTGTAGACACCCACGGATTTCTCGAAATATGCGGAGGAATGAGATGGTTGAGGTGCCAAAATACGTGTTTTTAACGTGGCTACGCAGCTCTTCTACCCTCCAAGTTGTGGCATTAGCCAAACTTTGCATTTTATATCATTTTTATCATGGCGTCAGCATGGTAATACAATCTCCTTATTTTTTTTCCGTTTCACGAAATTTGATGAGAAGACAGCCGCTCGTCTATCAATTTGACATTGTCTGGTCAAATTTCGTGAAATTCGGAAGAGCCGTTTAGGAAATCCGTGAGCATCTACTATTCCGATCTGCCATACTGACGGCGATGGGGTACCATTCCCTCTTAAGTCTTACCACGAAAATGTTTTCCGGAATATGCGTCATTCGTAAAACCAACGTTACCCTGAAGTCTTGGAGGCGCCTTCACCTGGATAATACTCGTGGGCACAATCAAAGTTCGCTCTCACAATGGCATAAGTTTCATTCGAATGAATTTTTCGGACGACGCATAGCTCGGTAAATGTTATCGGGGGAAGACTAGAATGGGAAAAGAACATAAACATGCGTACGCACGTGGATGCCACCTGCAACGTTGGCTTTGTTTCTGTTATGGGTATAGATAGTTAAAATACAATGGTAAGCGTAACAGAGACTGTCAAGGAGCTGCTTCATTGAAGCAGAGGCCCCGACATTGCTCCCGTTTTCAAAAGAGCAGGAAGGAGGAGGCGTCTAGTACGTTCTAAGGCCCTGTAACCTTTCGCCGTGAACGTTGATGCTCTCTGTTTAATGTTTCCCATCAGAGTTTTAATGAACATTGCGCGCTGGTCACGTCGACCATCCTCGCCCATCCTCCGCTTTCTTTGGCTCCTACTTTCGGCTTCGGGCGCTTTCTCACACTCGACGAGAGCATCACGTTGTTATACCCAACACTCATCCAACCCCGCTTCCTAGCGATGGAAAGAGGAAAAGAAAGTAGGGGCGAGAGCGCGAGAGAGAAGATGAGAAAGCAACATCGAGATTATCGTTTTATCCCTTTTTGTCGCCCTTTTACTGTTTCCAAGCTCATTAGCATTTTGTTTCGTCGGAGTATTTTGAACATTGTACACGAAATATTAAATGAATATTGTCCCGACATTGCGAGTTTTCGTTGGATTATTAACGGCCGGGTAAAAAGTAAGATCTGTTGGGCGACTGGTATAATCGGACTGCGCATCGTTTTTTCTATTCGTCTTCTTCCTTTTCTTACACTATTTTATATCACGAACCGATGAATTGAGATAAAAACGTTCGAATCACTATGACACTTCAATTTGAGTTTAGAATTATGGCTTACAAATGTGGGTAACTCTTTAAGGCCTATAACTCTACTCTATAATACCTTTGAATGGTCGGACAACAAAACTTTTTGGGATTTTTGGTTGGAAGTAGTAATAAAGCAAACACTCTGACGTTAAAAGGGTTTATTTTAAAATCTGTAGGTGCTCAAACTAATTTTTGATTTTTCAAAATAATCCAAACTGGCGGCCCACTGGCCGATAGAAGAGATCACTTTATCTAGACCCTTCACGGGCAGACTTATTGGATACGCACATGAGCACCTAGAACGTAGAATTTTTTTTTTGCATTACAAAATATTGATTTTTGCAAATTTCGTACCACTTTGAAAAAAGTCGCATTTTCAACGAAGGATCCAGCATTAATTTGTTTATAAAGACCGTTATCGTTAAGCGATCGGGAAAATCGTGTATACTTCGCTAGAAAATCTATCTAGAAGCTACAGTTGAAATTTGAAGTCAATAGGTTTAAAATTGTAGGAGATACGAGTCCGCCCGATTTTAAACACATAGTTTCAAGAAAAACGTGTTTAACGTTTTTAAATCAATTTTTTTTGGATCAAATCATTCTTGGGATGTTTATACATAATTTAAGCCGATAAAAAAGCGATAATTTTGTTTAAGGGTATATGAGACCTATTTGGGAATTCGGAGACCCATTACTGTTTCACATACTATTTTCATCGCATGCCAATATGATTGCAAATATCTACGCGACAGAGAGTCGTGGATATGATTTAAAAATATATATTGTCACGTGGCAATTTTCCGGGCTCCCCGGAAAACCCGTAATAGCGTCCCCCCCTGCTCGACGCTCACCCCGAACGCGGACCCATAAGGGATTATGGCGAATTTTATTATTAATTATTTATATTCCTTGTTATTTTTTTGTATCACTTGCGAGGCACATACACACCCACACACATTAGGGTTTCGGAGGAAGGGACGTGATGAGGATCGGTGATCACAACCACCGGTCCTTGGTGCTGAACGTGACCGATCGTGGGCCAGCGATGGGTTTATGAGCCATAGATCCGATGCATCATCAAGGCGGACACCATGCCACCAACCGGCGAGAGACAGACTCCCATGTTTTCCGCAAAGTTTCCTAAAGGAAATCGCTGTGGCGGCGCGTGGTTTCGGTATACCACGCGTCGAAAACATGTTACGCTAATCGTTTGCACCGGCCGCATAGGGAACTTGGGACTGGAAGCATTATTTATCGAAGGCCAAAATGCACGTCTCGACCCGGAAGAATTTATCTTCCTGAAAAACATCGGTAATTGCCGCCTCGACGTCGATGTTCGGCTTTCGACCTTCACCGAACGATCCATCGATCGAACACCATCCGTCGTCAGCGAGAATTCCGTTACGTACCCCCTCCACCCCTTTGTGACACATACACAAACACACACACACACACACACACACACACACACACACACACACACACACACACACACACACACACACACACACACACACACACACACACACACACACACACACACACACACACACACACACACACACACACACACACACACACACACACACACACACACACACACACACACACACACACACACACACACACACACACACACACACACACACACACACACACACACACACACACACACGCGCGCGCGCACACGCACACGCGCGCGCGCGCGCGCACACACACACACACGCGCACACGCGCACACGCACACACACACACACACACACATGGGGAGTCTGAAACCCCTACGTGGCGCGTCCCCAGGCGGCGGATAGGGGGAAGCCTTCGTATATAAATATAGACATAGATGTACAAATATCTGTATAGATATAGATATACATATAGAGATATCTATCTGGATATAGATATGGATATTGAAATGTCTATATAGATATACAGGGTAGGAGGCAATTAAATACCTCCCGTGGACCAACAGACACGGGGAACAAACCTCGATACCAAATGATTATGGGCAGTCCAATAAAAGATATACCGATTAGGGTGCAGGCGCACGGAACCCCAGTACCGGCGCCTTCAGGGAGTGACCAAGCGGGCTCCCGGGCGTCGTCATCGAACAACCGCAGTACCACGGAGGTGGGCCACTTGGCCTCCATGGCGCATAATGTTTCAAGTGAAGAAAAGGAAGAGACAGGTGGAAACCGAAAGGAGATTTTGAAGTTGGTGGAGAGGCACGGAAAGACGCTGGAGAGCCTAGCCTCTTTTATCCAGCAGAAGAAAAACCTCCACAAGGAGATCCAGCGGTGGGTTCCTATGCTTACCAGTACTTGGAAAGGTATAGAGGACCTGGTAACGTGGAGTGCAAAGCCACAGGCGGCAACGTTGACTGGAGGAACGCAAACCACGCCGACCATAAGCCAAGCGAAATCGACTCTCCCTAACAAGGAGAGGAACGATGAAGGCATGGACGTGGGCGGTACCTCGACGCAAGTAAGCAAGGCGAAGAGGAAAAAGAGGGTTACACCGACGTCGACCGACGGAAAGGAGCCGAAGGAGAAGCAGCTGGTGGAGCCATTGGCTGGTCAATCCGGGGATAAGGGCGAGAGATCGGAGCAGAAGTGGCAGACTGCGCGAAAGAAGAAAAGATCGCACAAGATATCCGAGAAGCAGCCTCAGAAGAAGGCGCAGAAACCTCGCGAACGGCCGACTCTGCCCAACGCTCTCGTCATCCACAAAAAGAGTGACTTGAGCTATGCGGAGATCCTGAGTCGTATAAAGAAGGATCCGGCGTTCAAGGATGCAGGTGAATGCGTCCAAAAGGTACGCAGAACGAACGCGGGAGATCTGCTGATCGTTCTCAATAAGGAGAGCTCAGCCAAAGCACCGGAATTGAGAAACCAATTCGAAGGTGTTCTTGGTGAATCAGCAACGGTCCAGAGTAAAGTCCAGGAAGTTGATCTGGAGATCAAGGACCTGGAAGAGGACGCGACGAAGGAGGAGATATCGGCGGCCCTGCAGAGAGTCTTGGAACCGGACTATTCCGTCACGGAATACTCCCTTAAGTCTCTGCGTAAAGCATATGGCAGAACTCAGACCGCGGTAATACGACTCATGGTGCCTGCTGCCCGGAAACTTCTGGATACAGGAATCCTCCGAGTCGGCTGGTGTAGTTGCAGAATCCGAGAGGTGGTGAGACCACTAAAGTGTTTCAAGTGCTGGAAATTTGGACACTTATCACGGAACTGCAAGAGCAACGTCGACCGGGCTAAAGACTGCATCAAGTGCGGTAACACTGGCCACAAAGTTGCCGAATGCACAGCAAGCGCAAAGTGTGTCATATGTGCAGAAGCGGGAGATGGGGCATCCACAGCCCACATCGCAGGTAGCAGCCGGTGTCCAGCGTATACGCGGGCTCTCCAGGCTCTCCAGGCACTCCAAAAACGATGCAAATGAGAGTACTCCAGCTGAACCTCAACCATTGTGAAGCAGCACAGGACCTGCTCATGCAGACTGTGCGCGAGCTGAAGCCTGACTTGGCGATACTCTCGGAACCATATAGACATCTAGACACGCAACCTTGGAAATCTGACGCAAGTGGGAAGGCTGCAATTTGGTCCTGCGGAAAACTTCCATTTCAGGATCTTGCGAGTCGGATGGAAACTGGTTTCGTGAGAATAAAAGCCAAAGGAGTTCATTTCTACAGTTGTTACGCACCGCCTAGTCTGACGACTTATGAGTTTGAGAATTTTCTCGACAACTTAGTCGCAGACGCTAAACAATGCTTCCCGGTAGCCATAGCCGGAGATTACAACGCGTGGGCTGTGGAATGGGGTAGTAAAGTGACGAACAGGAAGGGCCAAGCTCTGCTTGAGGCTATGTCCTTATTGGATGTAGTACTACTTAATGCAGGTACAAAGCCCACTTTTGTTAAAGGTGAAGCCTCCTCTATAGTGGACCTCACTTTTGTGAGTAGTAGCCTGGCAAGAGGAAACCAGTGCCACTGGGTAGTCAGTGATATCTACACTCACAGTGATCATCAAGCGATTCTCTGGGAGATTCGCGGTGACTTCAGCGGAACAGCGAAGGCACCGAAGACAAACGGGAAGGGCTGGAAAGCGAAAATGTTTGACGCGGATTTGTTTCGTGAAACTTTTGACACCAGCCCCCTCGCAGCGGAAAGTGCAACCGAGAAGGTCGAGGTGGTCATGCAGAGGGTCACCGAAGCATGCGATGCCACAATGCCACGGAAACGTAATGTCGACTTCCGACCGGCGGTACACTGGTGGAGCGAACAAATTGCCGGCCTCCGAAGGGAGTGTCATCGAACTCGCCGCCTACCGCGACGAGCTCGAGGCAAACGCTCGTTCCCCGATTTAGAAGAACAGCACAGGAAGGCGCGCTTGAAGCTTAAAAAGGCTATCAAGCAGAGTAAAGCTGAAAGCTGGGGCGAACTGCTCAGCGAGGTGGAAGATGCTCCCTGGGGCAGGCCGTACAAAGTCGTAATGACTCGGCTGAAAAGCCAGCCAATGCCATCGCCTGTGGACGCAGCCATGCTGGAAAAGATTGTTTCACATCTGTTCCCTGAGCAACCCGAGGAGGACTACCAACTCGAGGAGGACGTCGATGAGGTCATCCCAGCCATTACAGAAGAAGAGCTTCTTACGGCGATTGCCAGGGTGGGCAACAATAAAGCCCCCGGCATGGATGGGATACCCAACATCGCACTCAAGGCAGCGATCAAGTTGGCACCGGCAATATTCCTGGGCATGTACAATGCGTGTCTCAAGGAAGGAATCTTCGCGGACAAGTGGAAGTGGCAGAAGCTAGTGCTCCTCCCGAAAGGGAAGAAGCCACCGGACGAACCTTCATC